>RJWK010011255.1:0-11946 GCA_004363435.1 Platanista minor | reverse complement strand
CTCGATGCATTGTGACCACCTAGAGGGATGGGATTGGGAGGGTGGGAGGGAGACGCCAGAGGGATATGTGTATACATATATCTGATTCACTTTGTTATACGGCAGAAACTAACACAACGCTGTAAAGCAATTAATACTCCAATAAAGATGTTAAAAGAAATATGCTACTCCTCCAGAAATCTATTTTGGGGTATGTTTTCCAAAATTAATTAATTTTCATATTAATAACAAAATTTTCAAGATTTTTTATGAATTATCCTTTCATTTCTCATCTGTAATGACACTTCTAAACTTTCCTCTTGTGTTAAAGTTATCAAGTTATTTAGTCTCTCTTTATTCCTTCTCCACTGGTTTGGAATACATATGCTATTTATTTTAATGGAACCCTTAATTACAATATTATCCTGCATACCTTAATCCACAAAGTCCACCAATAATACATATTTCTACACACCTAACAATGATATAGCAGAACCACTAGAATCATTTAACTCTGAATTTATTTCCCATCTTCCATGTTGTTGTTGCATCCTATTTCTTATCCCCCTAAATTAGTCAGTGCTATTGCCACTGTGTTGTTGAAATTATTATTATTAATATTTATTTAGATTTGCCATCACTATTTTACCAATTTCTGTGATGATTTTTGCTTTTCCGTACCCTTCTTTTGCTTCTGCTCTTTCATTGAGTGTGAATAGCTAGTGCTCTCAGACTCTGTATGACTGAAAATGCCTTTTTTTTTTTTTTTTTGCTCTCAGTGTTGAGGAATGGCCTAGCTGAGCATATAATTTTGCTAGGGAAGTTATTTTTTTACAACACTGAAAAATGTTATTCTATTTTCTTCTGAAATGTCTTGCTGTCAAGAAGTCTGCTGCCAAATTATCGTTTCTTTATAATTTTCTCAGGTACATTTCCATTTTCTCTTTGTCTTTGATGCTTTGCACTTTCAGTCTATTTATCTATGTGTAATTTGCTTTCACTTGTACTTTGTCACCTGGTGTATTAATAAGAACAGAAAGATTCTTTCTTTCCTCGGTGGTCTCCAAAAAACTTTTTTGGAGGTTTTCTTTCTCCTAATCTCTCCATTCCTTCCTAGGGGAACCTTTATTAGATCTATGAAGAATCTCCCCATCCTGTATTCAGATTCTTGGCTTCTCTTTAATATTTTCCATATTTCTCTCTCTGTGTTTTGGATTCTGGGTAATTTTCTAAAAATCCGTCTTCCAGTTCTCAAGTTTTCTCTTCACCTGCCTAGTGCATAATTTATTCTTTGATATATAAATACATTTATGTCTGCATTCATATCTATCTGTGTGTGCGTTTGTATTTTTTCAAAGGCTGTATTTTCCATTTCTCAATGTTTTACATAGTTGTTTTGCAAATCTGTCTCTTTTGCATAATCTTCTGCTTTTGTGTAATTCTTTTTTTTCCTTTAAACAATTTAAACTTATGTAATATAGTTGGTTGAGAAATCTCAACTTAATGAGTAATAAGCATGCAACAGTTTTGGTTTTCCAGTAACTAAAACCAACCAGGTTAAACTCCATTTTCTGCCTGTAGTTGTCTTTTTAATCAGTATTTCAGTCTGATCCTCTAAGTTTTCATTTACTTTTAGTTATTAAAAGTCTCATATAAATTTTTTGTTTTTATTTTTTTAATTTTATTTTTGGCTGCATACGGTATTTGTTTTTCTCTTTTTGGCTGTGTTTGGTCTTCGTTGCTGCGCTCGGGCTTTCTTTAGTTGCAGCGAGCAGGGGCTACTCTTCGTTGCAGTGCATGGGTTTCTCATTGCGGTGGCTTCTCTTGTTGCAGAGCATGGGCTCTAGGCATGCAGGCTCAGTAGTTGTGGCTCACAGGCTCTAGAGTGCAGGCTCAGTAGTTGTGGTGCATGGGCTTCATTGCTCTGTGGCATGTGGGATCTTCCTGGACCAGGGCTCGAACCCATCTCTCCTGCATTGGCAGGCGGATTCTTAACCACTGTGCCACCAGGGAAGCCCTGAAAGTCTCATATAAATTTTGATCTCATACTTTATTAAAATCGTCCACCAGCTTAGTCTTGTGGGTTCAGTAATTTATACAGATGTGGGAGAGAGAGAAAAAGATCTTACAGTCCTCTTCTCTTGATTTCTGGATAGTAATCTTCTAATTTTAGTATATGGGAGGATAAGGAAGGAAAAATACTCTTCATCTGATGTTCTTTCTTTGGCTGGCTGCAGTTGCTCTTAACTTTTTTGTTAACTCCCACACATCTGTGTTGATGAGTCTGTTATCGCCAGACTCTATAGGTTATCACTACTGATCTGGCTTGTTCTCTATAGGTTTGTCGTGGTCTTATGGAGAGCCCAGTTGGCCTTCTTCACATGGACTTTGAACCCTAGAAAAGATTTCATAAGCATACATGATAACCTTGGAGTATTCAACAAGAATTGCAGGCTGACTCTTGCCAATAGCCTTATACCACGTTGAAAATTAAACCTTTTTGTCTTACCCACTATATCTCAAATCAGCCTGTGGGTACTGGCAGATCCCATATTACGTAACTCTTAGGAATGAGAAACGTGGAATAGTTGTCCTTGATTCCTCTTTGGCCATACCAGCATCTCAGTAGGGAATGCATGTCAACCATTCTTTTCTGAATATACCCACCCACTTGAAGAGCATTGGTCTTTTAGATCCTGTAAAGAAAAGGGACCAAGGGACCAGATGAGTTTCCCCTAAACACCCGCATAAAAAGGTAAGAGAAATGGATTGCCTAACTGTTCAAATTCTCCTCTCTTCATGTTCCCCCAGTGCCCTCCCCATTAGCCGTCTCTCTTTAGATGAGGGCTTGTAGAAACATCTAGCAGAAGTTTTACCAACATGGAATGTAGGGAACTTACCCCTTTTATTTCTTAAGTATGAATTCTGGTTGTTAGTCTCAAGAAAAGTAGATCCTACTGGCAACTTTTATCACCAGGCTCAACTTATTTATTATAAAATTTAAAAAAATTGTTCTGTTATCTCTGATCACAATGTATGGATTCTACCATTTGTTACAACTGTTGACTCCCTCTAATGGTAGTGAATTTTGTCACACGCTTGTAATTTTTTTGTTTGTGAGCTCATCTGTAGTAGGAATTATATTTTACTGGAAATCCCTTCTGTGCTAGGCTATTGGAGGGTCCTTATGAGTCTCTTCTATTTGTCCCTACCTATCTTCTATTTGTCTGAGAGATGTTATGTTCTATCCTCATGTGTGATATAAATTTAGGTTTCACTTCCCTACGGGTGGATCCTTATTTTCCAACCTAAATCCAAAGGATCCTCAGCTTTCTTACTAATTCCTTATACTCCAGTGGGTGGGGATTTTATAGTTCTTGTTTCCAGGAGAGGTGACACCCAGCTTTATGCTTTTCCATCTCCCTGTAATGCATGAGACCGATGCCTCTTTTCCCATCCCAAATTAGTTTTGAATACCCCAGCTTTTATGTTCTGATATGCCAGTATTTTGTTAAGCTTGGTTTCCCAACCTTTCGTGCACTTAACTTCCCCTTTTATTTCTGCCACCTGAGGATTTTTCATACTTGTTTCATAAATCAGCTGTGAATTTAAAAGGTTTTTTAAAAAAATATTGTATCTAGCTTTTTTTTTTTTTTTTTTTTTTTTTTTTTTTTTTTTTTTTTTTTTTTTTTTTTTTTTTTTTTTTTTTTTTTTTTTTTTTTTTTTTTTTTTTTTTGCGGTACGCAGGCCTGTCACTGTTGTGACCTCTCCTTTTGCGGAGCACAGGCTCCGGACGCGCAGGCTCAGCGACCATGGCTCACGGGCCCAGCTGCTCCGCGGCATATGGGATCTTCCCGGACCGGGGCACGAACCCGTGTCCCCTGCATCGGCAGGCGGACTCTCAACCACTGCGCCACCAGGGAAGCCCTTTATCTATCATTTTAATATGACTGGATCAGGTTGGGGGGAGGGTTTACCACATCAGCTCCATTTTGAATGGAAGTTTCCTTTTTCATTTGTCCTTTCTTCAAAGCCACTTTGAATTTGGTGATTTCAAGGTAATTTTAAGTTCCAAACTGTTAAACTTAACAGTTATTCTAAGTGGCTTTTAGCTCCAATTCAGGCTGCAAGACTATATTTTATTTTGCAAAGGTGACCTGTAAAGCCAGTACATTCAGCCTCTCCAGCTGTGTCCTTCAGATGCATTGAGGACACAAGAGGCCATCCATCCTGATGGTTAAATCAGCAAGGTAGTTCATTATCTCAATCTGCACCAAAGTTAATAAGACACGTTACCAGTTGCATCTTCTTATCTTCAAAGCTCTAAAGTACCCTCAGGAATTAGATGGGATATTTATATTTTCCCACTGGGATCTTTGCCCAGAAGGAAGACAGCCTGTAGTCCAGCAGGAGCTTGAAATGACCCAGATTTAAGATTTCTATCACTTTTTAAAGCAAAATACTTAATTTTACTTTCTGTAATAAACTGTGCATAAAATACTAAGCAAGAATTGGTAGGCTGGCAAGGCAGGTTAGACCGATACTTTTCATCAGTTAGAGAGAGAATGTTCTCCATCATTTGCAAGGGCTATGAGAAAAGGTGAAAATATGGAGAATCTGATAGAATTTTTAGTTTCTCCTAAAATAAAACTTCCTTTCTATGCTTCATTTTTGGTTGTGGGGGAGGGGTTGCAGGTGGTAGTGATTGCACTGCTATATCTATAAATTTGCCCAATATTTCCAATCTCCAAGCTAATGGAAAATGACTCTTTTAATATTCTTATGCTCTAACGTATCTTCCTACTTTTTCCCATCAGACATAACTCTAATCCAGAAAATTGTCTTTATTATTTCTCTGCGTAAAAAAAAAATTTATCATACACATGTGGATGCCTAAACAATATACTGCTCAACTTTGCTTGTTTTGAGGGTTGTAGAAAGTGGTAACCTATAATATATCGTTTTCTGGGGCTAGCTCTTTTTGCTCAACACTTTTGTGTCTGGGCCTCATCCATATGGTTCTCTTTGGTTTTGCTTCTGTATTCTCTGTGTAGATATGATACCGTGTATTTGTACATTTTCTTGCCACTGGACATTAAGGTTCGTTTCCTTCTTTTTTTAATTTTGGTTAGTACAAAAAGTACTGAAATGAACATTCTTGTAACTCTCTTTGTTGTCCATCCAAACCAGTTTCTCTGAGGATGTGTATGGAAAAGTGGAGTTGCTGGGTTGTTAGGTATGTGAATATTCACCTTACTGGAATGACATTGTTCTCCAAAATGATCATTCTAGTTATACACACCCACCAGCAATAAATACAAATTTGTGTTAATGCGTATCTTCTCTCACACTTGGAATTGTCACACTTCTCATTTGTGTCAGTCAACGTGTTAAATATCTCACTGTAATCCTGACATACATTCTCCTGGTTACTAATGAGTCTGAACATATTTGTGAATGTTTATCACATGTATCTTTATCCTTCAAATACTGGTTCAGGATTTTGTTTCATTTTTCTATTAGGTTATTTGTTCATCTTTTAACTGATTCAATGTTCCTTTCATATTCATCTATTTCCAGTTTTGCACTTGTTTTCTTCAAGTTTGAGGCTGTTTTTCAATTTCTTTCTTGTGTTCTTTGATGAGTAGGTTTTAATTCTAATGTAACTAAATTTATTTATCTCTTTCTTATGGTCAGTTTTTACAAAATGTCTTATTTTAGATATTCTTCCCCATCCCAAGGTCAAAAAAAGCCTCTTCTGTATTCTTCTGGTAGCAGTCTTAAAATTTTGCTTTTTCATATACTAGTACTTTTGAATATTCATTAGTTTTTTCAGTGTATATCAAAAGCCATTGAAAAATAATCATATCCTCAAAATAGTTCATATTCATATTTCTAATAATATACCACAAGGAAATAATTTAAAATATGGAAAAATCCATATTCATGATGATGGTCACCAGAAAGATAATAGCAAACAAAACTAAGGAAACCAAACTATAGCTACTTAAATGAAACCTTAGATTCTTATTAAAAAGTATATCTTCCTAATAATATAGAAAAAAAATATAGGATATAATGTTTATTAAAAAGAGAGCTATAGTTAAATCCATACTTTACTTTTAACTATCTAGTTATTTACATATGATAAAATTTAGAGGAGGTCACAGAAAGTGGTAATAGTTGATGTGTTGGGATGTTAGGTTTATATGTGCAGTTTTATATATGCTTTTATTTTTTCTATTTCCCAGACTGTAATGTTGATGAATTATTTTTTATTTAAAAAAGTAAATCACTGAGTCTTGAATTTATTCATGTAATAAAATGTTTCCTTAATGATTTGTAATTATAGACATATTAGATGCTCAAAATGACTAGTTGCATTTTCAATGATCTACAAAGAAAAGGTAAAAAAAAATATAAAATATGTTTTATTTTTAGAACTGTTAAAAATGGAAATGGCAAAATCGCACACTCACTGTTCTGTCACAATATTTCATCTGTGATATACATTTCTTTCACAGGAAGTTTGGGCATGTTGGCATGAGTTATTGTCATACTTGGAGAAGGCAAACAAGTGGCTAAATGAAGTAGAATTTAAACTTAAGGCCACTGAAAATATTCCTGGTGGAGCTGAGGAAATCTCTGAGGTGCTAGATGTAAGTTGTGAATTAATATAATTGTGATAATTTATATGCATTATTGAAAGATGTCAAGAATCAAATAGAAAATAAATTCAAAGAAAACCAGGCAGAGAGTATAGTTGCTATGCCTTCCCCAGCATCAGCACTTGGGATGAAACCTTTGATTCATCTCCGAATCTTCCAGTGTTAAGGTTTTAAAGAGAATTTAAATAACCTCTTAGAGAGGACATATGCCTTTTGCTATATCACTATGTTCTATGTTGACATTTTTCTTTACCTGCTTAAATCTACTACAGACCTGCAAAGACAGTTTGAATGCACAGTTTTGCTCCATTGGAGTAGAGATAAACAGGATGATAATGTAAAACATTATTTCCAGTTTAAAAGCTACCTTCACTGAGTTGGAACATATTTTTTAATTATTTAAAATCATAAATTTATACCTTACAGAATGTTTCAAGGTATTAAATAGGCATGCTTTGATATTGGAAATGTATCTTTAAAATGTTCATACATTTTAGTACCTAGACAATTTTAGTACATTTTCGAGTTTTATTTTGGAGATCTTTAAAAAGTAAAATTTAAAGGAGTTTGCATGTATAAGCTTTGATTTATGTGAATTTCTGACAATCATTTATGTCCTATGCATTTTATTGTACTTTTGGCTAATCCTTTATATGTAATGAATATGTAGTTTTAGCCTATGTATTGTGTGTAGAGCCACTTGTAGTGCAGCCCCTTTGTAAATCTGCTGAAATAAGGTACATAAATTCATCAAAATGTGAAATGTTTTTGACTGAATAGGATTGGAATCCTAGGACATTGCAGCAGAAACCTGGGCATGATTATATCCAACTTCCTTACTTTTGCAAGAGAATTGTAAAATTTGAAGAGGTATCAAAGAACAATGAGAGAGGCCTCAAATAGGCTATACTTATGTCCCTGTCCTATTCAGAGATGTTCAGTGACCAAACATTCGTTGTGAACTAACAGTGTGAAGCATCTTCCAAAAAAGATGAAACAAACTTGCAAAGTTATACCACATGAGTAAAAGGATCATGGCCAGAACAAAGGATGTGATCATGCACTTATCCTACTAAATGAACAGATTGAAGGACCTCATCCTTGTTTTTATTGTCTCCCAGTCTAAAGATGGCTACTTTACCTCTAAGCTGTGTATGTGTATGTGTGAAAAAGTGTGAAGGCCAGAGGGATTTCTTCTAAAGTACTGTGACTTTTTTTTTTAATGTGAGAAGGGAAACTCTGCTCTTGAATTTCTACTTATGTACATTCTCAGAATCATGTCACTTGGACATCACTAGCTATAAGAGAAGTTGGGAACTTGAGTGTCTTACCTTCCAGGTTTTATAGTAGAGAGCCTCAGAGAAGAAGGTGGCCGTGAATCAGTTTTTATGTACCCCATTCCATATTTCTGCCACAAGCCCATGAAGATTGACATGGAGCAGCATCATAGTTTTGAAATAACAATGATCTTTCATGTTTTGTTATCCCAAATAAATATTGCTTTAAGTTGCTTATAACTTAATTATATGTAAATCAGAAGATACTGAGCATTTTGGGTTAGTTCAATGGATTTAGAAAAATAAGTGAAATAGTAATTATTACAAATGTATTTCAGTCACTTGAAAATTTGATGCAACATTCAGAGGATAACCCAAATCAGATTCGCATATTGGCACAGACCCTAACAGATGGCGGAGTCATGGATGAACTGATCAATGAGGAACTCGAGACATTTAATTCTCGTTGGAGAGAACTACATGAAGAGGTATGACGAGAAGAGTGAAAAAAATCTCTTTAAATTAATTTGCATAAAGACTAGCAAATACCTTTATGCCTCTCAGTCAAAATGAGGAATAATTTAAATATTAGCTCAGCTTCCAGGTTGTAGAAACTTTCAAGTTCTAGACATGGATGAAATATTTATATGTGTATCATATCATTTTATCTTACAAAAACTTTATAAAGTATGGGTTTTAATAGGAAACCTGAGACAGACCAAGTACAGTAACTTGCTCAAATCTTCAAATGAGTAAATAGTTTATCTGGTGTTCAAAATCGGATCTTATCTGACCACAGTTCTTTTCCATATGCAAGATTAACTAGTATGTGTAGGTATTGTCACCTCTCTCTCTCTCTTTCTCTCTCTCTCTTCAAACATGTAAACACATGTTTGTTATGGTCATGTATAATCTGTTAATCATACATGTGATTTTATTAGTACCCAAGATATTGGATATTGTTTATTGTTCCCAAATAATATGAGTTTGTATTTATATATAACAGAGGAGTTTTCATATTTAAAAATTAATACATATGATGTGAATTTTTCAAATCAAAATTGAAAAAAAATAACATATTTTTCTGAATCAAACAATATTTTGCATATACTCTCCTAAATCAAGAATGGATTATTTGTCAAGAAGGAAAAAACAATTCATAATGAGGTTTACTTTCATATCTGATTGCTAAGTGCATCTATAACATGTGAGACACTGAAGGTTTGGTAATAAGTCAGAAAAAGTATCTGTACTTCACTACTTACAGTCATTGATTAGTTAAGCAAAAAGTTATTCATTTCTTTAGTCTGTTCCAGGACGTAAAAACAAATAGTATCCTTATAAGATGCAAAACGTTGGGTTAAAAGTTACGACAGAGGATTAGAGAACATAGAAAAGGACACAGACTTGTGTGGGTCAGCAATGGAAGGTATTTGGGGTAGCTTTCCTGGAGAAGATTTGTTGTAAACTACATTTTTAAATTAGAGTAGGAGACAGCCAAATGGGCAAGAGTAAGCGGGTGATTCCAGGCAGGTAGCCACCAGCACTTAGAGAAAATTGGAAGTATTTGGTTTTGCTAAAACACAGAATGCAAACGGGGGTCTGGCTGAAGGTGAGCCTGAACAAATAAGCATGAGTGAGATTGCTAAGGGATATCTATGCTTCACAAAAATCCTGCTCTATAGCCATGCACTTAGGGAACCACTGAAGGGTTTAACTTATAAGGGGGAAGGAGAAGAGAGGTGCCACCATCAGATTACGTTACCTCTGTGGAGACTGGAGAGTGGGGTGGGGGGGTCTAAGAGACAGGGAGACTGCAGGCAGTGAGACCAAGTAAGAAGCGATACTTTTAGCTCAGTTCAAGGCAAGGCCATTGGTGATAGATATAGAGCAAATGCAAAATTCAGAAGAATATCTGGGTTTCTGACTCAGATGATTATCAGGTATTATTCAGAAACAGCTTTGAGAAAATAAGAAAAAACAAGTTTGGAGGTGAAAGATCACATGTCATTTTTTACCCCCATTGAGCCAGACATGTCTGCTTAAGTTTGATATTAATCAAAAGCAACCTGAGTGAAGACCTTAGGCGCTGGTAGTTTATTTTGGAGAAGATACCAAGAAGGACAAGTGAGGGCATGGGGAGAATGGAGAATGAAAGGTTGGAAGGCTGGTAAAGGATGCTTTTATGAGTGAGTTTCCATTGAGAGTTACTGAGCTCAGTCCCACTGGGAGCTTTAAAGAAATCAGGTAGAACACCAGCGTCATAGAGCTCACTTAGAATTGTCCCGCTGGGCTAATAGAAGCTGGAACATTTGTCCACCAATTTTCCTCCCTTTGTGTTTGAGGACTGCCCTTGGGTGCATAAAATCCCAGTACTTCTGGGCTGCCTAGAGCAGTAAAATTGAGAAATGTGGGAGCTTAAGGTGGGAATCTAGCAGTGCGTGCACATACTGGCCACCAGAGCTTCAAGTGAACTTAGAGGTTCCGAGGCTAAGGGGTTATGTGGCTGGGCAGCAACAGGATCTGCTACAGTACTTACGGAGTACCCAGGTGGGGATATTCCCTAATCCAGTAAGAGAGAGTTACATAGCCCTAAAGCTTTTTTAAAGAGAGTGATTCGGACTAGTTACACAGATGGGGAATTTGTCAGGCTACGTGCTAATTAAAACTGCAGAGTTCCTGAGATCATCCCAAATAAGCCAAAAGAAAAAGAATCATAGACAGAATTTCAGAGTTATACCCCATATCAAGTTTTCGGCTGAGGAACCAGTGTCTACAAAGGAGATGAGAAGAAATGATCAGAGGTAAGAGGAGACACAAGTTAAAACCAGGGTGCTTAGCAGGTTGCGGTTTATAAAGAGGAGTCATGAAAAACTGTCAAGTATGGGTGGAGAAACCCGGTAAGATGAAGACAGAATTGGGCAAAAAGGATGTCACTTGTGACCTTTCCTAGAGCAGTTTCGCTGAAGTTTTCCTGGGGATAGAGAGACTCTGGTGACAGTGCGATACAGAAGATATTAGAGAAAAGGATGGGGAAGGCAAGTGTGCACGATCCTTGTGAGGAGCTTGGCTGTGAAGGCAAAGAAAGGTCCTAAGGGGGGATGGTAGCTATGACGGTAATGCAGGGAACCTTTTGTTATTTACATGGGGGAGAAGTTTGATCATGTTTATACATTGGAAAGAAAGAAGTCCTGATTAGCAGAGACTCCAAACAATCCTTAATTCTGCACTACCTTTGTTTAGTAGTCTAATCATACTTTCTCCATATCAATACAAGGGACTATGGACTGGAAATAGGCGATTCTAAACAGTCCTTTGGCCCTTGACCCTATCGCAGTGTTACTGGACGTGGGCAGAAGTAGGTATTCTGAGGCGGTAACTAAGTCAAAGTTCATTTACATTTGGATTTTGATATAGAATTGGAATATGCTTGTATTTGTATTTGAATTTTAGTGTCAGGTTAGAAATTAGAGTTCAATCAAAAAAAAAAGTCAGAAGGCACACTGTAAAACTGATTTTGGCTAAGCTGTGAAGAGGCCCAAATTTTAATCATTAACCATGTTCAGTGTCTGTCTATTCTGTCCTTAGGAGTAGATCACTCTCTAATCCTGATCTTGGCATCAGCCTCATTTATGTAACGCTCTTGCAAACCTTTAGCAACACAAAAAACTAGTTATGTCTTTACATTTCAAAGGTCTCTGTTGTGGAACCTGGTATTTCCCCAAATAGATAATAATTCAACTCAACAACAAACCTTGATTGAACGCTTATTTTGCTATATCCAAACTGAGTTTTAAAGCATTGAAAAATTTTTTTTTTTTTTTGGCGGTACGCGGGCCTCTCACTGTCGTGGCCTCTCCCGTTGCGGAGCACGGGCTCCGGACGCGCAGGCTCAGCGGCCATGGCTCACGGGCCCAGCCGCTCCGCGGCATGTGGGATCTTCCCGGACCGGGGCACGAACCTGCGTCCCCTGCATCGGCAGGCGGACTCTCAACCACTGCGCCACCAGGGAAGCCCAGGAC
>RJWK010011254.1:0-42297 GCA_004363435.1 Platanista minor | reverse complement strand
CATTCCCACCAACAGCACAAGAGGGCTCCCTTTTCATCACACCCTTTCCAGCATTTATTGTTTCTAGATTTTTCGATCGTGGTCATTCTGACTGGTGTGAGGTGACACCTCATTGTAGTTTTATTTTCATTTCTCTAATACTTAGTGATGTTGAGCATCTTTTCATGTGCCTCTTGACCATCTGTATGTCTTCTTTGGTGAAATGTCTGTTTAGGCCTTCTGCCCATTTTTTAATTGGGTTGTTTGGTTTTTTTGATATTGAGCAATATGAGCTGTTTGTATATTTTGGAGATTAATCCTTTGTCCATTGTTTCATTTGTAAATATTTTCTCCTAATCTGAGGATTGTCTTTTTGTCTTGTTTCATCCTTTGCTGTGCAAAAGCTTTTAAGTTTAATTAGGTTCCACTGTTTATTTTTATTTTTATTTTCATTACTCTAGGAGGTGGGTCATAAAAGATCTTGCTGTGGTTTATGTCAGTGTGTTTTTCCTATATTTTCTTCTAAGAGTTTTATAGTGTCTGGTCTTACATTTGGGTCTTTAATCCATTTGTAGTTTATTTTTGTGAATGGTGTTAGGTAGTATTCTAATTTCATTCTTTTACATGTAGCTGTCCAGTTTTCCAAGCACCACTTATTGAAGTGACTGTCTTTCCTCCATTATATAGTCTTGCTTCCTTTGTCATAGATTGACCATAGGTGCATGGGTGTATTCCTAGCTTTCTATCCTGTTCCATTGATCTATATTTCTGTTTCTGTGGCAGTACCATACTGTCTTGATTACTGAAGCTTTGTAGTATAGTTTGAAGTTGGGGAGCCTGATTCCTCCAGCTCCGTTTTTCTTTCTCAAGATTGCTTTGGCTATTCGAGGTGTTTTGTGTTTCCATATGAACTGAAAACTTTTTTGTTCTAATTATGTGAAGAATGCATTTGGTAGTTTGAAAGGGATTGCACTGAATCTGTAGATTGCTTTGGGTAGTATAGTCATTTTCATAATATTGATTCTTCCAATCCAAGAACATGGTATATTTCTCCATCTGTTTATGTCATCTTTGATATCTTTCATCAGTGTTTTATAGTTTTCTGAGTACAAGTCTTTCACCTCCTTAGGTAGGTTTATTCCTAGGTATTTTATTCTTTTTGTTGTGATGGTAAATGGGATTGTTTCCTTAATTTCTCTTTCTGATTTTTCATTGTTTGTGTATAGGAATGCAAGAGATTTCTGTGTATTAATTTTGTATCCTGCAACCTTACCAAATTCATTAATTAGTCCTTGTAGTTTTTGTTTTTGTTTTCTTTTTGTGTGGTACGCAGGCCTCTCACTGTTGTGGCCTCTCCCGTTGCAGAGCACAGGCTCCGGAGGCACAGGCTCAGCAGCAATGGCTCACGGGCCCAGCCACTCTGCGGCACGTGGGATCTTCCCAAACTGGGGCACTAACCCGCGTCCCCTGCATTGGTTCCTTGTAGTTTTCTGGTGGCATCTTTAGGATTTTCTATGTATAGTATCATGTCATCTGCAAACAGTGACAGTTTTACATCTTTTCCAATTTGTATTTCTTTTTCTTCTCTGACTTCTGTGGCTAGGACTTCCAAAACTATGTTGAATAGTAGTTGTGAGAGTGAACATCCTTGTCTTGTTCCTGATCTTAGAGGAAATGCTTTCAGTTTTTCACCACTGAGTAGAGGTTTGCTGTGCGTTTGTCATATATGGCCTTTATTATGTTGAGGTAGGTTCCCTCTATAACCCATTTTCTGGAGAGTTTTTTATCATAAATTGTTGTTGAATTTTGTCAAAAGCTTTTTCTGCATCTTTTGAGATGATCATATGATTTTTATTCCTTAATTTGTTAATATGGTGTATCACATTGATTGATTTGTGTATACTGAAGAATCCTTGCATCCCTGGGATAAATCCTACTTGATTATGGTGTATGATCCTTTTAATATGTTGTTGGATTCTGTTTGCTAGTATTTTGCTCAGGGATATATTCATCGGGGATATTGGTCTATAATTTTCTTTTTTTGTGATAACTTTTTCTGGTTTTGGTATCAGGATGATGGTGGCTTTGTAGAATGAATTTGGGAGTGTTCCTCCCTCTGCAATTTTTTGGAAGAGTTTGAGAAAGATCAGTATTAGCTCTTCTCTAAATGTTTGTAGAATTTGCCTGTGAAACCACCTGGTCCTGGACTTCTGTTTTTTGGGAGATTTTTAATTAAAGTTTCAATTTCATTACTTGTGATAGGTCTGTTTATATTTTCTAATTCTTCCTGGTTAGGTTTTGGGAAATTGTACCTTCCCAAGAATTTGTCCATTTCTTCATGGTTGTCCATTTTATTGGCATACAGTTGTTTGCAGTAGTCTCTTATAAACCTTTGTATTTCTGTGGTGTCAGTTGTGATTCCTTGTTTTCCATTTCTAATTTTATTGATTTGCATCATCTCCCTTTTTGTCTTGATGAGTCTGGATAAAGGTTTATCAGTTTTGTTTATCTTCTCAAAGAACTACCTTTCAGTTTTATTGATCTTTGTTATTTTTTTCTAAATTTCTATTTCCTTTATTTCTTCTCTGATCTTTATGATTTCTGTCCTTCTACTGACATTTTTTCTTTGTTGTTCTTTCTCTACTTTCTTTGGGTGTATGGTTAGATTGTTTATTTGAGATTTTTCTTGTTTCTTGAGGTAGGATTTTATTGCTATAAGCTTCCCTCTTAGAACTGCTTTTGCTGCATCCCATAGGTTTTGGGTCATCGTGTTTTTGTTGCCATTTGTTTCTATGTATTTTTTTATTTCTTCTTTGATTTCTTCAGTAATCTCTTGGTTATTTAGTAGCACACTGTTTAGCCTCCATGTATTTGTGTTTTTTTCAGTTTTTTTCCTGTAATTGATTTCCATCTCACAGTGTTGTGGTCAGAAAAGATTATTGATACAATTTCAATTTTCTTAAATCTTCCAAGCCTTGATTTGTGACCCAAGATGTGATCTATCCTGGAGAATGTTTGTGTGCACTTGAGAAGAAAGTGTATTCTGCCACTTTTGGGTGGAATGTTCTATAAATATCAATTAAATCTATCTGGTCTATTGTGTCATTTAAAGCTTGTGTTTCATTATTTATTTTCTGTTTGGATGATCTATCTATTAGTGTAAATGGGGTGTTATATTCCCCTACTATTATTGTGTTATTGTTGATTTCCTCTTTCATGGTTTTTAGCATGTGCTTTATATATTGAGGTGCTCCTATGTTGGGGGCATAAACACTTATAATTGTTATATCTTCTTCTTGGATTGATCCCTTGATCATTATGTAGTGTCCTTTTTTGTCTCTTGTAATAGTCTTATTTTAAAGTCTATTTTGTCTGATATGAGAATTGCTACTCCAGCTTTCTTTTGATTTCCATTTGCATGGAATATCTTTTTCCATCCCCTCACTTTCAATCTGTATGTGTCCCTAGGTCTGAAGTGGGTCTCTTGTAGGCAGTGTATATATGGCTCTTGTTTTTGTACCCATTCAGCCAGTCTGTGTCTTTTGGTTGGGGCATTTAATCCATTTACATTCAAGGTTATTATTAATATGTATGTTCCTATGACCATTTTCTTAATTGTTTTGGGATTGTTTTTGTGGGTCTTTTTCTTCTCTTGTGTTTCCTACCTAGAGAAGTTTCTTTAGCATTTGTTGTAAAGCTGGTTTGGTGGTGCTGAATTCTCTTAGCTTTTGCTTGTCTGAAAAGCTTCTGATTTCTCCGTCAAATCTGAATGAGATCCTTGTTGGGTAGAGTAATCTTGGTTGTAGGTTTTTCCCTTTCATCACATTAAGTATAACCTGCCTCTCCCTTCTGGCCTGCAGAGTTTCGGCTGAAAAATCAGCTGACAACCTTATGGGGATTCCTTTGTATGTTATTTTTTGTTTTGCCCTTGCTGCTTTTAATATTTTTTCTTTGAATTTAATTTTTGTTAGTTTGATTAATATGTGTCTTGGTGTGTTTCTCCCAGGGTTTATCCTGTATGGGACTCTCTGTGCTTTCTGGACTTGGGTGACTATTTCCTTTTCCATGGTAGGGAAGTTTTCCACAATAATCTCTTCAAATATTTTCTCAGACCCTTTCTTTTTCTCTTCTTCTTCTGGGACCCCTGTAATTCGAATGTTGGTGCATTTCGTGTTGTCCCAGAGGTCTCTGACATTGTCTTCAACTCTTTTCAGTCTTTTTTCTTTATTCTGTTCCTCAGCAGTTATTTCCACCATTTTGTCTCCAGCTCACTTATTCATTCTTCTGCCTCAGTTATTCTGTTATTGATTCCTTCTAGCGTATTTTTCATTTCAGTTATTGTGTTGTTCATCTCTGTTCGTCTGTTCTGTATTTCTTCTCGATCTTTGTTAAACATTTCTTGTATTTTCTCAATCAGTGCTTCCATTCTATTTCTGAGATTCTGGACCATCTTTACTATCATTACTCTGAATTTTTTTTCAGGTAGATTGCCTGTTATTTCCTCTCCATTTATTTGGTCTTGTAGTATTTTACGTTGCCCCTTCATGTGTGACCCATTTTTGCCATCTTTTTTTTTTTTTTTTCAATGCGTGGGATTGTGTTCCTGTCTTACTTATTGTGTTGTTTGTCCTGAGGCTTCCAACACTGGAGTTTGTAGGCTGTTGGGTACAGCTGGGTCTTGGTGCTGAGATGATGACCTCTGGGAGACCTCACTTTGATGAATATTCCCTGGGGTCTGAGGTTTTCTGTTAGTCCAGTGGTTCAGACTCAGAGCTCCCACTGCAGGAGCTTTGGCCTGAACCCTGGCTCATGAACAAAGATCCTGCATGCCATGCAGGGTGGCCAAAAGAAAAAAAAAAAAAGGGAACGATAACAAAGTAAAATATAAAATTAGACTAGGAAACTAACAATATGTTAGAAAGAATGTAAAAATAAAATATAGATGAAAAAAAACCAGAAAGTAAAACAGAACCCCAATAGTAAAGAAGAGGAGGAGAAAAAAAAAGGTGGAAAAGGCCTTGGATGTGGAGGGCGTGGCCTAATGAGGGGTGGGTTTTGGGTGTCAGGTGGGGCCTACGCTTAGGACTCACAGGGCTGGAAAAGGCCCTGGAGGTGTGGGAGCTGTGGCTTAGGCTCATCGAACAGAAGGGGCCCTGGCATGCCTCCTGCCTCTGGTCTCAGTGGGTGGGGGACCCCATCTGGGAGCTCAGCAGGCCCCAAGGCCTGAGTGGGTGGGGCCAACACCCTCCACTCCTCTCTTGCTCCTCTGGTCCTGGAGGGCCCCTCCCACCTGCCTCTACTGGTCTCCCCCCAGCCTCCCTCCTATGCCCCCAGGACCAATGTGTCCCAGAGGGGACCTCTGAGGGCTTAGGACCTGGCCAGAGAGCCAGTCAGACTTTCCCAGCTAATTGGGCAGGGGAAATGCTGGGTGATCTCCCAACTGACCCAAGCCCCCCCAGGTTCCCTCCAGGTGTGGGAACCCCTCCCCCCTCTCAGCCAACCCTCAGGGGCACCATTCCTGTCTGGCCTCCACTTCTCCTCTCCCCTCAGTCCCCCACATGTTACTGGTTCGCTTGGGGGTTCCTCTTGTCTCCTTGGGCATTGAGGTCCCCCACCAGCGTCTGCCAGGTTGTGGGGAGAAGCAAACTCCACGTTTTCCCACACCACCACCTTGACTCCGCCCCCTTAATAGTAAATTATATTTCAAATGTATGCTATATGTTGGACATGTGCCACTTACTCCTTTACATGTTTTACCCTATTTAATCCTCACAAGTCACAACAACCCTTCAATGTACATAGGCACAGAGAAATTATCTAAATAAATGTCCACTGACATAAAGCTAGGGTGTGGTGGAGTGACAATTTGCACCTGGATAAACTGTCTCTAGGGCTGCTAAAGTAACCACATGGACAGTGAAATGTCACTTTTGGACTCCACCTATTCTATATCCAGTTACATTGTTTCCATTGGACTGAATATCATGAATGTAATAGCAAAAGCAATGATATACTCTCTTAGGTACTAAGTATCTGGGAGAAGAATTACCTTGGAGTTATAGAACATATTTAATTCAAAGAAATGACAGGAATTCTTGTAGAAGAATATAATTCAACAACTAGTAAAACAAATGATTTCAATTTTTAAGTGCTCTATTAAAATAGCATTGTGTTGTTGACTAAAATCTTCAGGAAGAATAGAATGAATCCTTAAAAACTCTATTAAAAATAATATTTACCAGATCTGGATTAACATAAACCCAGGGAATGAGATGTAAAATAATTTCACTAAAACACACACATTGAAATATAGATGCATCTTATTTTTTTTCTACTTAAAATAATCAATAACAGACTCAGGACACTCATATTACTTTCTTCTATTTATTTATTTATTGGCTGCCCTGCGTGGCTTGTGGAATCTTAGTTCCCTGACCAGGGGATGAACCCGGCCCCTCAGCAGTGAAAGTACAGAGTCCTAACTGCTGGACTGCCAGGGAATTCCAATGCTCATTTTTCTTAAAAGAATTATTGATTAAGTAAGAATATCTCTATAATAGCATCTATCACACTACCTCAAATTTCTATGTTTAGTTGTAGGGCTGTCCAAACAGTTATAAACATAACACAACTGATAGACCATGATAAGTCTGTAAATAAGTCTAAATTGGAGAAAAGAGAAAGACACTTTTACTTGAATATAGTTTGTTAGCTAATTCAGGCTGGTGAGAGACAACCTCTCCATTGTTTGTAACTGCATATTCTTTATTTGTAATTCTTAGAAGTTACTAGTTTCACAAAAATGTTCATGAGTTGAATATTTTATAAACATTATTTTTCTCACTAGACTTTCTAGTCTATCATTTATAACAAAGATTATTAAGCTCTGCTAATTTTTCCTCCATTGGTGATAGGCAAAAAGGAATACAAGTTCCACTCTTTCCTTAAATCCCATAAAGCATAGTAACACTTCCCTACACACAAAAATAGAAAATGTAATAAAAATCAGTCCTTATCAAATTTAGAAAATATAATTAAAAGTTAATTTTATTCATAATTTTAACAATAATAATACTTCATAAAATCTCTTAGAATAAACCTCAGAAAGAATGTGCAAGACATAATCAAACCAACAGTAAAATTTTACTGAAATATGTTTAAAAAAAAGGTCCCCCACATAGGTGAAATTCACCACTTTCCTGTATGGAGTGCCTAACAAATATTTGCTAAATAAATACTGTTTAATAAATGGATAAATTAAAATGTATTTCTCTAGAGAAAGAAATTACTGACTTATTCTGATCCATTGCAGCCTCTTATGGCAAAACCTGAACTCCTTTGTGAACAGGTATGTATCAATATATCAAAAAGCAGAACTAGGAACTGGGTAGTCCATGTACTCCAATATATTTAAAAGGAAAGGTTCGCCACAGGGCTAGTCCATGATATACTATGCATTAACCATTTCAAATTGTTCTATTTCTTATTGGGTGCTTAACCTGGGACAAATGTGTAAGCTTTGACAGATTCTAGATACAGATATAGAGCTAGAGATAAACATATAAATGTAGTTATAGATGACAAGTGTAGATACAGAAAACCAATGTCAATATCTCTATCTACACCTCTCTCTAAATATATTAGACAACTTATCACATAGATTATTCATGGGGATTAAATTATGCCATGCATAAACTACTCTTTACATTCCCTAGCACATAGTAATGTCATGATAAATATTATTGTCATTATTGTTATAATCATTTTAAACTATGTCTATGTTTGGCATGTTGCAACATCTGATCTGAAAGCCGTTAATTTTGCCAACATCTGAAGTCCTTGGTTTGAGTTTAGGACCCTCCACAAACTGATGTTATGGCACTGGGAAAGGACTTATTTTCCCTAAGTCTCAGTTTACTGATTCTAAATGGGGAAAAAATATTTTTACCTCTTAGTAATTGGAAATGTGTTTTATCCTAGAAAGAGGTATAAAAGAGTTAAAGCAGCATCATTAGTTTGTCATCATTACCATTTTTCAGGAGGTAGTCCCAGTGAAAGTCAATTGGAGAAAGACAAGCAACTGGGTTCTACTACAAAGAAGGTGGTGCTCTTTTTTAGTCATCTGACAGTCCTAAATCACAACTGGATATTCTCAGTAAAGTGAAGACAGGTTTTGAGTAGTATTTATGGTAAGAATAAATGCATTTTCTCAAGGGTTTTCGAAATCACTTAATTCTTTTTAAAGCTCAAGAAGAAATGTGACCAAATTCTGCATACTCTCCCTGGATCATCTCTAACAATGCCATTCAGAAATGCTAAATCATTTGAGGTCCTATTACAAAAATTTGTATTATAAAATATCTTTCAATATTCTACCATCACAAGAATATGTAAAGTTTGTTTGTAGTTCTCTGTAGTTTTCGTTGTGCAGAAGTGGCTGTGTTTAAGAATGGTTCATGTTAATACTGGTCCCTGATTTTTATTGCTTAAATTCTGTTCACATGTGTGAATGGTAATAGTTGATGATACTCATAACATCACTATTGCTTAAATGCCTCTTTTTGCCACCAAAAAGAAAAATGATAGGAGACATTGCTTCATTCTCACTGGTAATCAAGGTAAGAAAAATTCAGTCTTAATATAGCAGAAAATAGGTAATAATTTTCATAGGTTTTGGACACTTTGAATCAGAAATTCAATTATAGGCATGAATTTGGAGACCAAGAAACAGATGAAGATGATGTGGCTCTTGCTTCTTTTACCCTTGTTCCTCAAAACTTAAGTGAAATATTGATATGAAAATCATGTTGTAAAGCACTACCAAGTTTTTCCTGTAATAAGGTGAGAATGAACTCAATCACATAAATATTCCTTTAAGAAGCAATCTATGATTGAGTGAACTTTTCATCATCTATAAAATCATTGGAAAATCTTTTATTATAATTTATAATTTCCCTCAACCTGTCAATCATCCTTACTTAAAAATTGTTTGTCAGAATATTTTTAAGACAAAAACACAAATTGGAACAAATTCAATGACATTTTCACTGAACAGAAAACTCCTATAATTAGGATGATTACATTAACAGAATCTCCGCCTATGAAGAAATTTCAGAGATCCTAGGCTACGATTTTTTCTGTTGATTTAAAAATAATATGTCTCAGTACATGGTAAAAACAATCCTTCATGTGGGTGCTACTGAATTCTAATCAATAATTAACTTTTTTGCTACAAGTAAGTGTGTATCATTTTATGTGGCTGTGTCTTAGCAGGACTATTGAGATGAGTGGGGTATTCCCTGGGGCAAGCTCCAGTTGGGGTACAAATTGATATTTACTTATTTGGATAAGAGAATATTAAACTGGATAGAAAATAATATGGTGAATGCATTAGCCGGGGTCCTATCAGAGGACAGAAATTACATCAGGAATTTGAAGACAAGAATTTAACAAATAAGAACTATTATCTAATACCTATTAATTTAAAAGGGTTAAAAAGCATGCTAAAGAAATAAATAATTATAAAAGCGATAAGGATCAGTCACTAATACTGAGGCGGAATACCCAAAAAAAGAACAAACTTGGGAGAGCTTTGCTCCACCCCAAGTCTGAGATGCAGACTTCATTGGAAAGCATATGTCCTTAGTCCAATGTCTGATGGAGAAGTTTTCTGAGGTGCTATAGTCCAGGGTTGAAAATTGGGAAACTGCTCAATGGGATACTGGCAAGACTTAATGAAGAGCTCTCTGGGGTGCTGGGGAGACTCATGGAAAATATTCTCACTGACGTGTCAGCAAGACCTACTGGGAAGCTGCCCGCTGGTGTAATACTTTCCTTGCAGGAAAGCTGTCTGATGGAATGCTACTACAATTCACTGGACGATGAGAACCAGTAGAAGTCCAGCCATATTCTGGCAGTCACGCACCACAGGGACAAGAAAGAAAAGCTTTCTGGAACCAGGAGGACAAGTTCCTTTCTCCTGCAGTACCCTTCTAGAGCTGTCCACTGACAAATTTAACTATGCTAACTGGTAAAGGAGAGATGTTTCCAGGTTTACTTAGAAAAGTATTGGCTGGCACATTGGTATTCCAACAATTTCAAAAACTTTATCCCATAATGATAACAGAGAACTCATTTAGGGCAGAAAAACAGCGAGATGAGCATAGTTGAAGGGGAATAACGGTGCACTGTAACTTTATCAAAACTCAGTATCTAAATTCAAAATATAAGGCACAATTAAGCTTTAACTAGTTCTTACAGTTACCAGTAAATGGCCATATACATGGTACCATCTGTCAGGAGTCCCAGTGGAAAGCTTGGAGTGTTTAGTGGACTCTTCTGTTATGGTAAGCCTTCAACTCCAGTGTTTTTCTTCCCATTGTGAGGAGCCTTTTAATGACTGATCAGCTTGTACACCTTGTGACCTGGGCAGTTTATGGACTGGTGAAGTTTTTGAGAGAAAGCCAGCTCAGATTGTTGGCTTCATTTCTATGTACTTTGCTTCTCTGTGGTATCTTGACTTCTCAAGTGGATGCCTTGGTCACCCTAAATTTCAGCTTTTTTCTTCTAGCACCATGGAAAGATCTGTTAAGATTCTCTGCCTCTTGGAGATAATTCCTGCTCAGCATCTCCATGTTAATATCTTTATTATGTGTGTTTTTTCTGTCTATCATTTTATCCCCTAAGTTCCATAGTCCCATATAATTTATAATCTTTGTCACTCTGTTAAAGAGAACATATCCTTGTTTTATGTTTGGGTTTGTTCCTGTTTTCTAGCTGTTCTCAGCAGGAGTATTGTTCTGCTACATGCTGATTCATCATAGCTGAGAGTAGAAGTCCACGAAAATATTTTAAAAGAAAATGAATTACTTACATGATAACAGGGAGTCTATGATTTAGAATAAAAATTATTTGTAGAAAGGGCAAAATGCAACCTCTAAAAAGTGTCTATTTCTTCCTCTTCTTTATTTCTGGTGACATTAAAGCAGTCTTTTCATCCATGTGGGTTCATAATTTCTATGAGGAAACATGTTGTACTGCATTCAACCCAAAGTCCTAAATTCAAAGATAATACCATTTATCATTCTCTTAACATCTCTTGTGAAGATCCAACTTGTTCATATGCTGAGGCAAAATGTTAGCCTTTACTGAAATATAGCAGTAAAGACAAACTACTTTTTTAGTGACTTGAGCGTCAAGAGATTTTAGTAAATCAAGACTGCTTAAGTCAGGCTAGTCTGTCATAAGAGCATAAAAGCATAAACCACTGCATTTTTATTATTTTAGAGTTTCTGCTTTCCTGAGTGAGATACTGCTGAATTTCAAGGTTGCTTTTCAATTAAATGTGACGTGGAATATAATCATGCATCCGTTTAACAATGAAGCCCTTATGCCAATAAGTGTCTCTCCTTTTACTAGTTGCATTGTGGTTTCTAATAAAGGATGGAGAAGATTGTTGTACTCTTGTTGTTATACACTGAGCCAGGGAGGTAGATTCTATACAAATGAAACACATAGAGAACAGTTAAAGGCAACACTTAGGTGAGGACCAGACAGTATAAGTGATACACTACTTGTGCTGAGAATATGGCCAGAGTGGGCTCCTGTAAAGATGGGTTCCTATTGCAAGCACATAAATATATATTTAATTTGTATTCAAATGGCATATGAGAGAGGCACGGCACATCCCATACATTATTATTAGTTTACTTTTTCCTCTCAAAAACCTGAAATTGGAATTTCTGGTTAAAGGGTTTTCAAGAGAGTTCAAGTAAAACAAATTGCAACATTTATTCATTCAACAAATATTTTCATGGTAGAATGCAGGCTTCAGGGCCATGCAGGCTCATTATGGATAACCGGTTATGTGATCTTGGTCAACTTTCTCAACTCTCTGAGACTCCATTTTTTCTATAATGTGAGTGCAGCCCTTAGGCCCCTCTTACCCTGGAATGCAATTACTCCTATTGTATTTAGGTTTTCCAGTTCAGTGACCACAGTTCTCATTGTAAGGCCTGCCCTGAAGTGGACTATTCAGCCTGTTTCATTTAGGTTCAAACACAAGCAACGTTAGTGGACACAAACATGCTTCAGGAGCAAATAGTCCTGATTGTCATGTCACTCACAATGATTGTACAGTGTCTCTTCCTCACCACACACCTATAGTCCTGCTGAAAACACTTCCTGTCCTTTTAACAAAAGAGAAAAAAATCTGAGCTTAGTTCATGGATGGGTTATCTCAGTATATGGGTGCAGCTGAAAATGGATGGTGGCTCCACTATAGCTCCACTCAGGGATAGCACTGAAAGACAGTGATGAGGGAAATCCTTTAAAGGACAGATATTTTGGTAGTACATCTGTACTTGCTTTGTGTAGAAGATGAAGTAGCCCAAGTTTAGAACATAGGCAGACACACAGACAGTTGCAGATGATTTGCCTATTGGTCAGAGACCTGGAAGAAGAAAGATTAGAAGATTGGAGATGAAGATATGGCATATCAGCTTATGAAAGGACTGAGCAGTAGTGGTCACATAGCATGAAGATTATTTTATTGTGTTTTGTTTTTGTTTTTGTTTTTGTTTTGTGGTACGTGGGCCTCTCACTGTTGTGGCCTCTCCCGTTGCAGAGCACAGGCTCCGGATGTGCAGGCTCAGCGGCCTTGGCTCATGGGCCCAGCAGCTCTGTGGCATGTGGGATCTTCCCGGACTGGGGCACGAACCTGTGCCCCCTGCATTGGCAGGCGGACTCTCAACCACTGCACCACCAGGGAAGCCCTATTTTGTTGTATTCTTAATGCCTACCAGAGATCATCAATCCTGGAAGAGACACTAAATAACCAAACAGACAGAATGACTCAGCCAGTTGATATCAATCAGTCTCTGTCACTGACCATTCCAAGACAGGTGTGATGGGTATGTGAATGGAGTAGCCAGAGGGACAGAGCTTTAGGCTATATACAGGCTTCCACTCTCCAAGTCTGGTCAAACTGCTGATGCTTTTAAATGTCCAATCTTCTAGAATGAGAAATGAACACTGAATGATTAGTATAGTACTATTCTTCAAGGATATTAACCAGTCCTTAGTGGTGCATTGATTAAATTGGTACTCTTCCATATTAGAATGGAGCAGCAATTTATTTTCTCTGCAATCACCATTTATTCTGCAGTTGAGTTTACCTTTCCTGCCCATACCTCCTCAACCAGAGGATGAGTCTTGGTCACCCCCCAGGTGAATCCTCTTGATCTCAGAAGTGCTGATAGCTTAAGGCTGAGGGGGGAATTTAGTCACATAGAGAAGGGAGAAAATGTGTTGCTTCTGGACCTGGGGCAGGAAGTGGTGGTGTAATTTGTTCCACTAATCTTTCTTTAACTATTTTTACCCAGGAAAAGAGGCCCACTGTACTGATGTAGCTGTTTGCAGGACTCAAACTAAGAAAGTGGATCTAAGTAGCATTACAAGAGGACCCTCGGCCCTGCTTTGCTGTTCAAGACACAGAGCACACGCTCCTCCTATGTAGGACTGACAGATTTGTTATGTGTTGCTCAGAAGGTTATTATTTGAGAGCTCAGGAATTGTTTTTTGCTGAAGAGAGTCACCTCTCCTTTGTGCATGCCTCCTTCCCCATAAGCCCATGTTCAGTGACTGAACAACAAAAAGATACAAGGACTCTGCCTTCTGCCTGAAATTTGCTACAGCTGTGAAGAGCACCCCCATTAGTGTCAAAGGTTCTCGCAGAGTAGGCAGGGGTCTTGTTTTAACTGCATTGCTGCCCAGTGTCTCCCTCTGCTTAATTTTGTTTCTTCTGTTTTCTTCCCAATGTCAATAACAAGAGCACTCACTAATACAATTCTTGCACACATGTCCATCTCAGGATCAAATATCACAAGGTGCATCAAAACAGACAATTATTATTCTGGAATGCTTGTTTAAAGCTGATCCATACAGCAGGCATGGAGATCAATGCCAGGATTTATATATCTGGACCAAAAATAATGAGGCAAAAGGTAAAAGTTTGTACGCTAGTCAAGACCTACCTTGACAGCTATGAGAGATGCATAACAAATGATGCTTCTCTAAATACCTTAGTTATAACTATTTCAATATAGACATGTTATAACTTTCCTGGCTAATATTATATTATTTTCTTGCTTCAACTAACATTTGAATCATTAGATATTGGAATCAGTAGGTATTCTACTAGAAGCTGTTGTGTTATTGCATTTCGACCAACTGTCATGCTTGTCTACTATTGTTATTTACCAATTTTTTTTTTTTTACTTTGGCAATTATATGTTAATTTAAAATTATTTTGAAAAACAAATCCTATATTTTTATTACAGGTGTATATTTTTGTTTTAGTAATTTATGGAGAAAGGCAGTCATAAATTACTTTAATAAGCTTAAATTAAACTCCAGGGGGTAATTATTCTTTCATCAGGTTATAAAGTACTATTTCATTTTGAAATGGCTTGTGGTCCTATAATATTTATGATGAATACTTGCGTTTATGCTAAATATTTTCTACCTGATTTCACATATTTGAAATATTTAACCTAACATTTAAAGTATTTAATATTTATTTTGATCAAAATTCTTGTTTCAGGGCTTCCCTGGTGGCGCAGTGGTTGAGAGTCCGCCTGCCGATGCAGCGGACACCGGTTTGTGCCCCGGTCTGGGAAGATCCCATATGGGCCCGTGAGCCATGGCCGCTGAGCCTGCGCGTCCGGAGCCTGTGCTCCGCAACGGGAGAGGCCACAACAGTGAGAGGCCCGCGTACCGCAAAAAAAAAAAAAAAAAAAAAAAAAATTGTTGCTTCAGAATTTTTTCAATTTGAGCTGTTATTTTATGTTAGTATTTAATATTACGTTGCTGCCCATTACAAAGCAAAATTTATAAGGAGTGCATGCATAGGAGCTATTTTCCTAGGTGTTGGAATTTGTACAGCATAGTTTGAATGTAAATAGTACTTGGAGAAATTATTCAGAATATATTGAATAAAGAAGTGTTTGATTTATCCTTAATCTTTGAATTTATTTGAAAAACCGTAAGCTTACTGTGTAGACAGTTTAATTATTAGTTTCAAAATAGTATTAAAATAATATTTGTACATATTTTCCCTTTCTTTCTGCCATAACTATATCCTTTATGCTAACCTCAGATGTTCACACGATAAAGACAAAGGAGAAAAATAAACCTCTTAAACTTCTGCATATTTCAAAAGCCCTCAGGAGGGTCTACACTGGGGATTTATACTACTTAGAACTTATTAAGAGTATATTTTGTTACTAAATAAACAATCCTCTTCCAGGGCAAGGATTTGTAGAGGAATATAAGCTTCAGGAAAGTGATACTGCTTAAGATCATAAAGTAGAAAGTGGTAGTAATTTGAAAATCTCATTTATCTGATTATGTGCAATTGTTTCATATTCATTATTTTACATCTTTTCTAGTAGCTAAATAAGTTACCAAAATTTCTCCATTTTACAAATAAGAAAAATGAAGTTTACAAGTATTATAAGGTATCTTAACCAAGGTGTCTCTAAGTGGCTGCATGGAGGAATGTATCCAATTACCTTGACTTCAAGCAAATAAGTACAGTTCTCAATTTTGTATAAAATAAATCATTGAATGGATAGGAAGAAAAAATTAAAGAGAGAAAGTAGGCTGTGGGAGACAGAGAAAGAGAGAAAAGACAGAAGCGAATGGGAAAAGTAAGGGAGAAAACACATGAAAGTCAATGACCACAACTTTCAGACAAAGATAATTTTGTAGGCTTATAAATGTCTAATGAGGATACTCTGGCACTAACAATTTGCGATGTATTTTTCACAATATGAGTGCATTTTAAAACATGTATGGGATGCTGTGGCTTATATATTTAATGTGTTCTTTTCATCATTTCCCATTTATTCAGAAAGCATACATTTTGCATGTTCCCAGGACTTTATCAGTTTTGACCATTTTGTTGAATGTGGTTCTTAGATATTATTTTTGGTGTCATATATTTATAAATATACAGAATCTCAGTGTTCAAGGGTTACAAATTTAACCACCTACTTGCTGCTATGTTCTCTCTTCCACTTCTTGCTAAAATATTTTATAGAATTATTTGTACTATTATTATGATCCTTAGAAAATCCTCACTCATATTGCCACATATTAAATATTTAAAGTCATCTATCATGTCTCACCTGAGTATTCTCTTAAATCCACCTTATACTTTAAAAAATTTTACTTATAAACATTTTTGTGAGTTTCCAATAGACATAAAACAATGAGTTAATGCTTGCAAAAACCTCATTGCTTCAATCACAGGAAATGTTGGCTAAAATAGTTAGAAAAGATAGATCTCTGCTCAAATGCATGATACAACATTATGAGATAGTTCAGTCTTCAGATTGAGAGGGACTGTATTTAAAGAACTACAAAAGAATAAATTTATCTATATGGTCCTGATTTAGGTGGTGCAATTCTAGACTTTGAACTGATATCATAATGGGTCAAACCTTTGGGGTACTTGAAGGAGAGAGTGTATTTTTATGTGGAAGAGATGTTAATGCTAGGGTTCACAAAGCAGACTGTGGTAGCCAGCCTCTAAGATTGCCCCCAATGACCCCCTCCTCTTGGTGTTTATGCTCTTGAGTTAGCCCCATCTCACACTGTATCAGAGTTTGTCTATGAAAGTGGCAGAAATGATGACATACGATGTCCAAGGTTAAGTCATAGAAAACACTGTGGCTTCTGCAACACCTTCTCTTGGATCGTTACTTTGGTGAAAGGCAGCTGCTCTGTCATGAGGACACTCAAGCAACCTAAGGAGAGTCCCATGTGGTGAGACCACAACTAGAACTAACTTTGCCAGAAGTATATGAGAGCTACCATGGAGCTGAATCCTTCAGTCCCATTTAAGCTTTCAGATGACTTCAGCTCTGGCTGACATCTTAACTGCAGCCTTCTGAGACACCCCAAGGCCAAACTACCTAGCTTAACCTTCTCAGAGCCCTGACGCTTGTAACTATTTGAATTAATAAATGTTTGAATTTTTAAAAAAGTGATGGTTCTTATTTCTTCCATTTTTATTAAGATATAATTGACATAAAATGCTGTGTAAGTTTAAGGTATAAATGTAATGATTTGACTTACATACATCATGAAATGATTACCACAATAAGTTTAGTGAATATCCATCATCTCATATAGATACAAAATAAAAGAAAAAAATTTTTTTTCCTTATCGTGAGTTATCTTAGAACTTAAACTCTTAACAACTTTTATATATAACATACAACACAGTTACTTATATTAATCATGTTGTATATTGCATCCCTAGTACTGTTATCTTATAAAAGGAAGTTTGTACATTTGACCACCTTCATCCAATTCTCCTCGCCCTCCCCTCCTGTAACCACAAATCTGTTCTTTTTCTATGAGTTTGTTTGTTGTCTTGAAGTATAATTGACCTAAACACTATGTTAGTTCCTGGTGCACAACATAGTGATTTGATATTTCTATACATTACAAAATGATCACCATGATAGGTCTAGTTACCTCTGTCACCATTCAAAGATATTATATTATTATTGACTATATTCTGTACATTTCATGACTCATTTATTTTGTAACTGGGAGTTTGTACCTCTTAACCTCCCTCACCTACTTCACTCATCCCCCCACTCTCCTCTCTTCTTGGAACCACCTGTTTGCTCTCTTTCTCTATGACTCTATTTTGTTATGTTCGTTAATTTTTTGTTTGTTTTTTAGATTCCACATATAACTAAAATTATATGGTATTTATCTTTGTCTGACCTATTTCACTTAGCATAATACCCTCTAGGTATTAAATAAATATTTGATGTTTTAATCTGCTAGGTTTTGAAATATTTTATTATATAGCAATAGATAACTGAAGTAAATTTGGAAGGTCTAAAGAGGCTGAGGAAGTAGGAATGTTGGATTGGACACAGTATGCAAGGTTAGAACACATCTTTACCTAAGTCGTGGGGAATGTACTGGAGAGAGGAGCACTGCTCTTTAGCATCACTAAGAAGTTCACTACTGTATCTTCTCTGCAGGCCAGGGCTGACAGTAGGTTATGAATCTTGGCTTATGCATATACATGCATAACAATACCCTTCTTTCCTCCTCTACTCCACAAGTAATAGCAGCCAAGAGTAGGTACTTAAATGTCAAAAACAGGAGTTGCATTGACCATAGAGACTAAGGAGGCTAGAGAGGCAGTGAAAGTTCCTTGATCCACAGACAGTTTTAAAGATGATAATTAGAGCATGACATATCTAGGAGCAACAGAGTGCTAATAAGGTTCATGCTTAACATCTCTTACCAGAAAAAGAAATAAATGGGGGATCAGCAATCTTACAGTGGTCACCCAAACAATAAATCATGATCCCTTTCTCCATGTCTGGACTTGAGTCAATTTTCAGGTACGGTATCCATTGACTGAAGAGGAGACCAGGTCCCTAGGAAGTAGGAGCCCACAGCACCATAGTTAGTACTGTAAAATCCCTCAAATACTTCTCCAAATCAATTTAGAGCCAATTACATTGGTGAAAGGAAAATATCCAGGAGGTTTTGAGTCTATTGGACACAAGGTGTGTGATGACAGGGAAACCCAGAGAACTAACCATCATCCTGACACCTTCCCACCCACCTCCTGCCCCCATACTAGAGTAGCGGCTTATAGGGCTAGGTAATAATGGAGTCGTTGATAAAGATTGGCTTGCAGTCTTGCATGGGGGTGAGTAGAACCATCCAGCTATATATATATATATATACATATATATATATGTATATATATATATATATATATATATATAATTGGGATTGATATACTTGGTAGTTGCAGTAACTTCCACATTGGATCCTTAGCTTATATGGTAATAGATATCATATTGGGGAAGGACAACTGGTAACTTCTGAAACTGCAGAAACAGGATGGATCCTGAGTAATGACTAAAGACCGCTATAAACTCAACAAAGTAAGAGTCATAATCACATTTGCTGCATTGGATATGGTATTGGTACTGGAAGAAATTAGTAAGGCCTCTGGCCATCATATGCAGCTATTGATTCAGTGATGTTGTTCTTTTCTATTCTGATTAGGCAAAAGAAAACAGAAGCAGTTCACATTCATGTGGAATGAACAATGTTATTCATTAATGGTTGCTTCAGAGTTCTCCTATCCTCTGTCAAAATATACTCTAAAGAGATCTAGACTATCTCTCCATCCCACAGAACATCACACTGATACATTATATCAATGAAAGTTGCTGATTAGAGAGGAGGAGAAGCAAGAGGATGCTAATATATTGATGACCTTTATAAGCATCTGTCATGGAAGGGGCAGTGAACCACCACATAGAAAAAATGACTTGACAAATGATGTTTGGTTATTTCTTATCATTGGCCACTGTGGAACCAGCATGACAGACACAGAAACAAGGTGGCCAAGATTGTAGAAGTGGATGCTATGCATGAGCCCAACAGCATGAACTCCTACTTTCCAAGACTTACTTACCCACCTACTGCTGTTTCTGAATATCCAATCGTCCAATAACAGGGAACACTTATACTTCAATATGGCATTACTCTGTGGGAGATTAACTGATAGCTTAGTAAGTTGAGTATGTTGGTACCATTCTACCCTGGAAGGTCCAGAAACTCATCCTCATAAGGAGAGATAGCTATACCTGGTAAGGACTGAACTTTCCTATACACTGAGCCTCATTCAATACCAACTGTGCTTATAGAATACCTGATCCACAGACATGGAGTTCCTCACAACAAAGCATCAGACCATTAGACCTTCTTCACAGTGAACCCTGAGATCCCCTTTGACATCATTTACCATACCAGTCAGAAGCATCTGGCCTCATAGAGTATTTAAATGAACTTCTAAAGGCACAACTGATGCGTTTAATAATCTGAAATAGTGGTGTGACAACCTTTATGATGTAGTCTATGCATTAAATTAGAGACCTCTATATGGAAATGTGTGCCTTATGGATCAACACACACACACACTCACACTGGTCCAGGAACGAAGAAGAGGAAGCAGTACTGGATATACTTGTCACCTCTCCCAGTAGCCAACTGGGAGGCTTTTTGTATCGGGTCCCTGTAACTCTGGAATCTGAAGGATTAGAGTTGCTAGTCCACAAGGTAGGAATACTCTTACCAGATGATATAGCAGAGATACTTTTTTTTTTTTTTTTTTTTTTGCTGTACGCGGGCCTCTCACTGTTGGGGCCTCTCCCGTTGCGGAGCACAGGCTCCGGACGCACAGGCTCAGCAGCCATGGCTTACGGGCCCAGCCGCTTCACGGCATGTGGGATCTTCCCGGACCGGGGCACGAACCCGTGTCCCCTGCATCGGCAGGCGGACTCTCAACAACTGCGCCACCAGGGAAGCCCTAGCACAGATACTATTAAACCATAAGCTGTGGCTGTTGTCAGGGTGCTTTGGACTTATGATCAGGAGTCATCAGGCAAGAACAGGGATCACTGTCTTGGTAGGGCTACTGAGTCTGAGGAGCAGGAAGAGTGAGGCTGCATATATACAATGAGAGCATGTAGGGATATGTGTGGGATCCTGGTTAGCCACTTTCCCGTAACTTGATACTCCCTTCTTCAATTGTAATTGTTAGTGGACACATGGAGCAACCTTGTTCTGAAACAGAAAATCCTCTAAAAGGTATTTTGACTTGAAGACTTGCCATAAGCAAGGCTAAAACATTCTGGCAACTTCACTGTAATAGGAATCTCTTCCTATCCAATTCTCCATTCTTCCCACTCTGGCTTCTCAAGTGTCAGACCTGCATTGTAGTCTGAAGACTCTAACCTCTAATAATTTACTTTTTGAACAATATCTTTTATGAACACATCATCCGTCACTGATCATTATGCTTCCGGATTCTTACAAGAGAACCTATCTAGACCATTTCTTTCACAATTGTCAAGTATTGCTTCATAATTTTATATCACTGACTTATGCAAATATCTTCTCTACAGCTTGATTATAACCTTGGTAAGGAAGGAAACGCAGTGCTGAAACTAGTTCCCTATGTGTGGTAGGTAAGAAACTAGTGTTTTTCATGTTGCTACTTAATCTACATACCTGAATAGGAATGTCATACATCACTAACTTATCTTAACCTCCCAAAACAAACTTCAGTTATGCTTGTATCTATGCTTATTATAAAATACCAACTTTAGTAACATACATATCAAAAGTAAAAGTGATACATTTGAAAACAGTGTATACTATTGATTCCACAAATATCATCCAAAATGTTTTTGGCAATAAAATCAACTTATTAGCTATTCACATTCAACAGAATATTATGGGCCATAGCAAAATGAGATCAAGGAGATATTAGAAAATATGGATGTCTACACATGGAGCTATATTTTACGAAGACTGTTGAAACATTTAAAAAACATATTTGTGTAAGGCAAATAAAATTAAAAATTTAGAACTGGAAAGAACAAGTGTCTTTGTGGTAATTTTATCATTTATTTTTATTTTGCAGATATCTGTAAAATTAAAAACTTGCCAAGGCCATAATGCTGCTATACATTCCAATATGTTGTCCAATACTCTTACTATTTCATGGGCAACTCATTGGCCAAGACCAAGGTCTTAATGACACCCCTTGACTCCTTTCATAAACTAATGCTTAACATTCATAGGCATATTGATGGAAAGAAGATGATAGATTTTTAAACCAGTCAGACTGGAAGCTTACATACTAATTTCATGACCTTGGGAAAGGCAAGTAAGCTCTCTCCAGCTCACAGTCATCATCTATAAAAAAATAGAAATGCCCATCTTATGCAGCTGGGTGAGGAACTAGTATAAAGTTCCTGGTATGCTGCAGACAACTAATAGTTATCATTCGTCTCTATTGCTCATATCAACACAGCCATCAACAGCAATGTAAAAACAGTGTTTACAGTAGCTTGCAAAGTGCATTCTTTGAGAAAATAATACTAGCTAATGACTTACCTTTATCTTTAGGAAATAGGCTCAAAAAAGATTATGTTAAATATGTAATGATAAGACACTTCTAACTTTTTTAGTAAATAATTCAAGTTTAAGTTTCAAAGAAGAAAATTATACTGTTGCCTTACTTGTCTCAGCTATTTAGGAGAAAGCTTATACTAAAATATCACTTTGTTCATCCATGAACCTTTAGGACTTCTCACAAACTATTGATTAACTTCTATTAGCACAGAACTAACTAGTAGCACATGATCTCTGGGATCACCATCTTCGGCTTTTTTCAGAAGAATGAGAAAACTTAATAAAGAGAATTTTCAAATCCTAGATGATGAGAGAAATAATAACTGTGTCCCAATTGAATTATACATTCCATGCTCTTTTCTTATTTAAGTAAAATAGGTGTACAATTTCATAAATGAATTATTCTATGAATAATGCATCTAAAACGATCCAAGATTGGCTAAAAAGCACTAGAGGATTATTAAAACCACTGACTCACAAACATACAGCATATGTTCTGCAATATCTCTTAGGAGAATGCTTCAAAGTGTTCTTATTTTATTTGTATATCATCTCTCTTTGGAAAAATTGTGCTATTCTGCATATGTTTGGCTTTGGTTTAGTAATTTATGATTACAAAATGAAACTTCTGACTTGGACCAAAAACAAATAAGTACGAGGCATGTTTTCTGTATCATAGCAGTAGTTTTCTTTCATCTCTTCAGAAGCTGGCATGACCTGAACAACCATAACACATTTTAATTCTTTGAAAATGCTTGAACACAAGAAACTGTATCAGGCAATGACAATGTGCAAAACACATGGAGAATCCACTTAGAGACATCAATGTTTTATTATGCGATAGTTTATCAATGAAATAATGCCAAAATTCACACTTTTATAATCTACAACTTTGCATACTTGTGCATGTTATTTTTCTGATTAGAATGCTTAGTTACAAGGTGATTTATTAGAATTATTTTAAAGTACTGTGTTACTTTTTGTATATTTCTGTGTATAAAGGTAACAGAGCCTAAGATTTAAAGTCAGAGAGAATACACTTGAATTCTGACAATGATTTTTAAACTTAAGATTGTATGTATGTCATGGATTTAGATATATTTTATCACATGTGCTCACAAACAGGAATGAATACATTCAATGAAAATACTATCCTAAGAGTGAATCCATATTTACACACATGAAAAATGTTAATGCACTGTAGTTTAACAAGCCTATCAAAATCTAGTTTAATAAAATTTTATATATGTAGGTGTAAGGAGGAGAGGCTAGAGCAGATTAGTATTATTTAAAAGTTGGGGAGGGCTTCCCTGGTGGCGCAGTGGTTGAGAGTCCACCTGCCGATGCAGGGGACACCGGTTCGTGCCCGGTTCGGGAAGATCCCACATGCCGTTGAGTGGCTGGGCCCGTGAGCCATGGCTGCTGAGCTTGCGCATCAGAAGCCTGTGCTCTGCAACAGGAGAGGCCACAACAGTGAGAGGCCCGCGTACTGCAAAAAAAAAAAAAAAAAAAAAGAAAGTTGGGGAGGGTTTGGAAGGTGATCCAATAGAGCTTTCTATTTTGAGCTGACCCATGTCTTCATAATTTTAGAGCCCATGCCATGAGAAGAAACTAATGCTTCACATGTACAAAAGCTCATATTAGGGAGCATATTTTCAAAAGTATGTTTAATAGTATCAAGACATTTGTATTTAATAAAAAATATTATTGAAAGATAGTGGAAAAACATATATACCTATGTATGTATATACATATATGTGTGTGTATCAAATTTATTCCTAAGCTTCATGTATTCAGTTATTGTTTAGAAAAATAATATATACTAAATTTAACTTATGAAAACAAGAGCAATAAAACATTATTTTATTATACAGAAAATAAATTAATTTAGTGTGGTTTGTATACAAAGAGGATGTGACAGAATCAAGAGAGAAAATAATAGATCCAATGTTTGGAAAGGCTCACACACCTATGATGTGTACAGTCTCAGTATGATTAGAAAGAAAAATGTAATTATACTGCAGTATTAATAAAGTGCTCATAATAAAATTTAGTCACAAAATTAAAATTTAATAAATTATACTTGATACAAGTTAGTTGAACAAGCAAGAAAAAAGGGGTTTAACTTATTAACATATATAAAAAAAACCAAGCAGGTTGATTTAATCAAGCTCATTTTATGAAAGACTCATATATGATTAAAGGGTAGGGAAATGAATAGAAGGCCATGGATTTTTCATAGCTGTCTGCCCAGAATGGTTAGGGTCATCTTTCACTAATCTCTGACTACTTAGGAAATTATCTGTTAGCTACCCTTTGTTCTGTTCAATGTCCTTAGTAGATGTTTAAAGACAGAAACAAATGAAAAAGTATACATTATTAGCTCCTGGAGATCTACACTGAAAAGTATATGTAATTTGCATTTTCCTTAAACATTTGCCAAAAAAACCTCAGAAGACCTCACAAGACTTCAGAAGGTTTTTTTTTTTTTACTTTAGATTTAATAATTTCCTCTTTTTTTTTTTTTTTTGGTATTTTACCTAAAGCTACCGTTGTTGAGCAGTGTCAGAACTCACTCTTTTGAACGCCTCAATGTAGAAAGTTCATCACTATTATACTTTACTCTGACAACTCTGAACAATTGGAATTCTTTCCAAAGTAAATATTTTAGTTTTATATATATATACTCCAAGCATATATAAATGCCACATGCATGAATACCTCCATTTTATTTATATGTATATATACAAATCATTAGTACAAATCATTAGTAACTGAACCAAAGTATACACTGGATACTTAATCATCTCACTATTTATGGAAAAATATTATAGTGGGTATTTGTTTGGTTTAATTTAATGATTTTATTATATCGATTTGATTCTTTTGAATGGAGAACTGAAGATGTTATCAAAATGATTAATCCAAAATCATTTTTTTTCCTCAGGTAACAGCTCATCTCTAAGCCCACCTCTGTGCTGTAGAGTATTCCTCTTACTTCAATATCTAGATAATTGCCTTAATAATTCACCATATATTGCATGTGTTTCACAGGTATCATCTTCTTTAAATAATCCTCAGAAAAAAAATGCTATAATGGTAATTTTTATGGTAAAGACTAAAGGTGAGAATTCTTCTCAAAATCAGTTTTCTGCTTAAATTCCAAGAAAATCAAAATATGTTAAGAATTGCATTTTACTTAATATGTTTATGATTGTTGTTTTCATAAGCCATTGAAAAGAGATTATAAACTTATGAATGTTTTGTATATTTATCCTCCAGTACTGACAACTCTACCAAAAATATAGACTAAAAATTATATCAAAGAAAGGGTAGTAATATAACATTTTAAGTTAATATCCAGAATATTTTAGATATTAAAAAATATTAATTTTAAAATCTGAATTCACCTTGGAACTATTGGTATGATCCAAATATCTGCTTACTTTTCAAAAAAATGTATTTAAATATATAAATATCTTGAATGTTTTATCCATAGTAACATTACTTTAAGGTTTATACACTACCTAACTGTCAAAATGGAAAGCATTATATGTTAGATCTATTAATGTATATTATATTCTATTACACTTAATTAGGCAATATATAACTGACATCTATTGTTTTGACTTTCTCTAATCGTTGCATTTAGGAGTTCTAAAGGGAGAATCCAGGTTATAAACTCTAAAGTAATAATTTAGAATTTGGGAGCTAGTGTTTGTCCTCCACTAGTTCTTATTCAAAGGCACCTGCACCCCTTTCCCCCTCCCTCTGCTACCAGTATAACACCTAACAGTTACTAGGATGTTCCGGGCACAAGCTTACACTTTGCTTAAATCTCCTAATAACTGTCTTTCTGGAAGCACAAAACCCTAATAGTTATAAAATTATGTCTATGTCAAGAATAAAAAAGACACAAAATAAAACTTCTCGTACCTAAAGGAATATTAGGTGTAAAACAATAAGACAGAAAAAATGAAAGCCACAGATGACTCATGTCATACACAATGTCCTGAGATAACCAAGTGACCAAAGCCCCTGACAATGATGCTCTAATCAGGCTGCAGGTACTCAAATATGTGTTGTAAACCCAAAGTCTCAGAGACACTAGGATATATAGCATGGTTTATTCCTTTATTTTTTCAATTTTTCTAGTTGAAAGATAAAGATAAAAAGGTGAGCTATAACAATAAAATGTTGGAGAACACAGACAAATTATTTATTAAGTATTATCAAAGAAAGCATGTCAAACATTTTAAGTAAATAAAACTCCACATGGTCGGTTTAAGTTAGAAAGTTTATAAGGACCTGCCCTTGTCTCCATCACAACTTCGTTTAGAACCACCATAATCAACCGAAGCCGGAATGTCCACTAATGACTTCATCTCAGCTCAGGTAAAATACTATCATATAAATTATATACATATGACCTTTTTATATTTCTCAACACTATTGAATATACTTCAACATTATTCTCGGAGATGACCGCCAAATTTTCAGTTGAAGAAAGAGGCAACCCACAGTCTCACCTAATGAAAACCTGGAAATATCTAACAAAGATGATATACGCTGTACATTCTGTTGCAATTTTGGTACATATATCAATACCTGTGTGAGTAAAACACAATATAAATATCATTCTAATTTTATATTATTTGTTAATTACATACTACCATGAAAAAAGAAAACTCAGCCAACTTTTTAGTATTTTAATTATTGCCTTCGAATTCCCTAATTCACTTATCCCAAAAATCTGTCATTCACAATATGGTTATCAAATCAGAAAATATAAAACTAAGGAGCATATTCAAGTTCAATTATACGAAGACAGCCTAAATTGTAATCCCAACTTCATATGTTAAAACCCCTAGTTCTCTGATAAAACTGAATCATACTTCATTCTCTTAGCCATTTTGCTTGATTTAAAATGTCTTTTAACAAAATGATGTATCTGACTTGGGGAGGGTTTGTGTTTTCCCAAGTTGATTATTTATTTAACACATTGGATAGAAAGGATCTTAGGATGGTAAATTTCTAATCTAATGCTCCAAATTATGAACACGGCAATGATTTCAGCATAACTCTTTATAAATATAAAAACTTTTCCATACTGATTTTTTATATCTCTTAGCCTATAACACTTTCAGAATAGTCTCCAATCAAAAGAGAAAACTGTTTCCTGAAAGAATTTAAGATGCAATTCAAACACTAAGGAAAAAAGGAACCATGTCTGTTCTTAATCCCTATTACTTATTCCACCTTTTCCCATGGGTCCCTTGATTCTTCTCACGGGCACAACAACTTTTATTTATTTAAAATAAATTTTAAAAACATGATTATCCTCACACTCTTATAATTGAGTTTTTCCATCTGATATTTTATTCCAATAGTGAGGTTTTATTTAAGTAACATTCCCTCAGCTGCCTTGTAAATGCCCTCTTCTGTACCTTTTCTATTCATGGAGATTCCCACACTGCAAACTATCTAGAGCTAATTCAGCAGACAACCTGAAATCTCTTCTGAGGACCTCAACATCGTCCAGGTGGCTCTGAACACCTCTTTAAACAGGTCGTATGAGTTTCTTAAGTCGAGGCATGCACAAGCCCACGTAGGGTAATAACCTAGTAATTGGCTCACAGGGTCTCATCCAAGGATGACAAAAAAAAAAAAAAAAAAAGAAAAAAAAGCTATGGACAACGTCAATCTCAGTTGACTCTAGAGTATTTTCTTTTCTTTTTGGCTGCACTGTGCAGCATGCAGGATCCTAGCTCCATAGGCAGGGATTGAACCCATGTCCCCTGCAGTCCTACAGTGGAAGGCAGAGTCCTAACCACGGCACCACCAGGGAATTCCGACTCTATTGTGTTTTAAAACAATTTTATTGGTCTCTAGTAACTAATATCAGAATCAGGACTCTTCTATTTCTGTGGCCACTTAGAGTCTTAGGGTAAAGTGAAGAAGAGAAAAATCCAGCTCTAAAACGCTAAGAGATTTTAATGATTTTGTATTTACTGGTGCCAACTAGTAGCAAATTAAATGCCAGTCAAAGGTCAACTCAAAGCATGAAACTATCACTAAAATTGCTTAAATCTAACCTTAAGTATCATGACCCTATCTTCTCCAAAATCCACCTAATTCTGTTTCCCTCCTGTCACCATAACAACCAATATTCTGTAATGAGAAATTAGCATCTTTAATTTAAAAAGGCAAGGAGAAGGCTTCTTATATATGGAATGTTGCCCTTTGATCCTTCTTGAAAGAAGGAAAATGTATAGAATAAAGGGGTGTTAAGTCCATTGACCAAAGGTGATCAAAAATATGTAGACAGTCGAAAAAGTTAGCTTAAAGATTCAGCTGACTTACATGTTATCTCATTAATTGTCTCACATCCATTATCTGTGGCATTTTATAATGAAGAAAAATAAGGCACAGAAAAGAGGGCTAAACTGGCCAGAGTACTACATGTAATCTGTGATACAGAGAGAGACAAAGGCATTTTTACTCTAGGAAACATGTTTTTAAACATTAGGCTAACCTGCCTGCTAAGATCCATTTTTCATTCAACTTGTGCCACTTCCTATATGCCATTTACTGTATGAGACAATGGAAATAGGTAGTGAATGAAAGTAATTTTGCAAACAAATGAAAACAAGCAAACAAAACCCCTGTTTCATTGATTTAACTTTTATTTTTAGGAGTGAATCAATACATAATTAGCAAGTAAAATATATTGTATTTTAGATCAAGACAAGTGTGGGGAAAAATAAACCACAGAAAGGGAACACAAAGTGCCCAGGATACGTACTGGAAGTTTAAACAATAGACAGTTTAAAAGTCACACTGGTCATATTTGTGTTTTAGGAGAACTACTCTATCAGCAATTTATAAAACAATTCAGAGGAGAAAGTTGAAAGGTGATTCAGAAGAGAAAGTTGGCATTTAGAAATATTTTAAGAAAAAAAGCAACATTTTGGGGAGCAGCTTTACCCTAGAAGTAATCAGTCAGCTGGGAATTCTGAAGAAAATATTAAAGATGAGCCAAAGGACAGTGTGCTTGGCTAATGTTTTTAAAAAAAATATTGGGTTGGCCAAAAAGTTCATTTGGGCTTTTCCATAACAGCTTAAAAAAATCCAAACGAAATTTTTGGCCAACTATATATATATATATATATATATATATATATATATATATATATATATATATATGGATCTGGAGATAGATATTAATCTATCTTCTCCAATTATAAATCACCTATCATTGAAAGCAATACATTGAATGCTTTTTTTCATACAACAGTTTTCATCAACGATGTTTTTGGTTTTGAAATGAAGGGAGCTAGATCTATAAAGGTGATTGTCTGGTTTAAGATATCAGTAAATAATATATATTTCCTTTCCTCAGAAAATCTTTTCATGTTATTATGTTTTTTACAAAATTAATGTATTTGGCTACATAACCAAAGTTAACAGTAATGCAGTGCTTATTACATGCTAGGCATTTTCCCCAAAAGTTAACATATATTAACCCATTAATGCTAACAACAAACTATAGAGGTAAATACTATTATTGTTGCTGCTCATTTTAGGAAAGTAAGACACAGAGAGAATACATAACTTGTCAGAGGTCTCCTATTTAGAAAGTACCAAAACTAGGATTCCACTAGAGTAGTATGACTCCAGAATATGCCCTCTTATTAACCAACGCCCTTTCATGGCACTTCTAGCATGTGATTTAACCAGTTACCTATTTGTATTTATCTTGGTGGTTCTAAATATCTGCAGTAATAAAATAACACCATGCTGAGCATTCCAGTAACAAAATATTTTTACATATCTTTTATTATATACTGAGCATGTAATAGTACAAGATAAATTTCCAGATCTGAGATAATGAAAACAACATTCCTTTATTCAAATTGCCCTCCATAAAAGTTGTATACATATGCTCTCCCTTTAATGTCTAAGCATTCTGATTTATTTTCATCTGCAATAATATTGTATTTTTTTAAGTTGAAGATTAAGCTTTTGTTTCAATTGTATGGAGTCACTTTTTGTAGATCCTATACAGCATAAAAACAACTTTGTGGTTCATTTTCTCTTTGGATCCAGTCTTTTTCCTTGAAGAGAGGGCAAAGTTATGAACGGCAACAGCATTTTCTAAAATGCTTACTTACTTGGAAGGTAGTAAAAAACTCACAAAAGAACAGATGCTTTAAGAGCAGTTGAAGGACTTCCGTGGCAACGCAGTGGTTAAGAATCCATCTGCCAATGCAGGGGACATGGATTCGAGCCCTGGTCTGGGAAGATCCCACATACCGCGGAGCAATTAAGCCCATGAACCACAACTCCTGAGCCTGCGTGCCACCACTACTGAAGCCCGTGCCCCTAGAGCCTGCGCTCTGCAGCAAGAGAAGCCACCACAATGAGAAGCCCGTGCACCGCAACGAAGAGGAGCCCCTGCTCGCCGCAACTAGAGAGAGCCCATGACCAGCAACGAAAACCCAAGGCAGCCAATAAATTAATTAATTAAAAAAAAAAAAAGAGTAGTTGAAGATTGTCATATTTTCTATTCCTGGTAAAGTTAAGTGTAGGACAGAGGAAGGGCAAGTGATTTCCATTGTGTGACTGTGTAGGAGAATTTGGAAAAAAAAAAACAATTTAAAATTTCCACCTACTTTAAAGAAAAGATACAGAATATTCTGAAATTCCTCCTATGTTGGAGAGGATAAAAAAATTTTAAATATTAATAATCATTATCTTGGCTCAGCAAGGACAAACTAGACTGCTTGTCAAGAGTAGAAATCACAAACTTAAAATTTATTTAGATGTGATTGCAGAATGTATGAAATAAATTTATCATTTCTTTTTGTTTTTAACGTTTTCCCACATTAATCTTGCCACAATTGTTTAATCTTTAAAAAGTTTTCTAAGTGGGTTCGATATAATGCTGCATATGTAAAAAGCATGCCATCTGCTCTGACACACTGTAACTTTAAAGACGTCCATGTAAATGCAAGTTATAAGTTCAGGCAAGTTAGCTTCGATGCTGAATGCATATTCATCTCTTTCTGTTATAACATGACTCTATTCATTTGCCTACTGTATAGATTCTGTGACATTGTGGATGATTTCTCTCTTAAAAGTCATCCCATCCCACAGGAGCAAGAAGCTTTTTCCAAGTACACAGGAGTTGATGAGCTTTTTAAACTCTTTTCTGGGGTCAGGCAGAGATCGATACTAGTTTAGCAGCATTTAGGAAAATCTTCCAAACAGTTTTATGGTAGAAACATACCCATATCCTTCATTATTTCACAATATTTATTAGATTTATATTATGTGCAAGTCTTTACATCAGGCTTTGGATACAATAAGACTCTCAAGGATCTTATAGATACTGAAGGAGATAATTTTATATATGTGTATACAACACAGTGTTAAAAAAAAGAAATCATCAAAGCTGGTGGTGGGTGAATAATAGGGAAATTTCACACAGCAAGATGTGTCTAAATTGGTTAGACCAGGGTAGAATGAACATTCCGGGCAGAGGTTAACAAATTGTGGAAGAAGACTGAAAAGGTATGTTCTGCTGGAGACAGCTAAGTGATTCTAGTAAGATTAGGCTGAGGAAAGAGAGGTAATAAGGTTAGAGAAAAGTACATCACAAATGCCATGGCACAGAGCTAGAACAAGGGCAACAAACAAGAAGGATTCAAATGTATTTTGTGCAAGGAACAAAAAATTAAGTTATAGATATCATGATCTATGCCTTTCAAATATGTCGATGAGTGGTAAAGAAAGTACAGGTATATATCTAGGAGACGTGAATTTTTAAATAAATACAATATGTCAGGCACATGTGAAATAACTGACAATTTCTAACGATCCAGTGTTGTCCTGAATAGAATAAATTGCTTTTATTAAATTCTATAAAATTTGTGTTTAACAAGGAGATGATGCATGCCCTCAGATACACCTATATTTTATTTCCAAATTAATGCAGAAAGTATTGCTGGGAATATTACATGGGTATGAAATTTACCCTGCAGATAATAAACTCATGAATACATAGTAGACAGTAGAGCGCAATGCAATGAATTTTTACTTGTGTCAGAATCTCATTCCGACATTTTCCCATGTTCTGAAAAGGGCAATTACATAACAGCTAACATCTCTGTGGATCTAAATAAAAGAGTAGATTTTAATCTCCATAGCCTATGTTTAGAATTATAGAATGCACTAATTATTTGGCAACAGATTTTAAATAGATTGCAATTAGTTTTTTTCCCTTTACCTTCATGTTCTTCACGTGAAAGTAAATGGACATTGCTTTAATTATGGGGTAAACTAGGTTCCCCGTTTAATTCAAAGAATGTGACATAAATGCATCATGGGAGTAAAGCAGAAAGGTCCTCTACTACAGGGTGTCTCTCACTTAGTTTCAGATGATGAATCAGCTGTCTTCAAGTTTCATTCTATGCATGATAGAATACATATATTCTATCCGCTTTCTAGTTTCATGACCTATATGTATTATACAATACATACATATACTTATATATGTATATACATGTATTCCCCATGAAACTAGAAGGAAGATAAGACTATATGGGAAAATATGTCAGAAAATATACTTGTATACATACATATATGTATATATATTCTATCATGAAACTGGAAGACAGCAACAACCCCAAACTACAATAAACGTCAGTACAGTGGAATTTAGACCAAAATTAATGAAGGACATTGGACATTTTACAAAAAAATATATTTACTGCCCCAGTGGTACGGCTCAGTGCTGACACTTATAATGATTTATTCTGTCACAAACTTTCTATCTAACATATATGTGTTTTCATATATAAATATGAAATGTATATACATATATAAAAATATATACATTTCTCCCCTCTTTCTTCCTCTTTATCTGAATCTCCCTCTGCTTTTATAGGTAAGGTTTGTGAGGATGTGTATGTGTAGGAAGACACAATCTCTCATGAATCTAGTAAAAAGCAACAGACCAAACATACAGGAATTAAAAAACAACAGTATAGGTAAATGACTCACATGCATTCAGTATTTGGACTCATTTTGGTAAATTTCAGGATGCAAAGTGTCATAACTACTCACCTTATACCATAACTTTTTCTTATTAACTCCAGCAGGTTAAGCAGGTCTATTCCTGCTTAAGACCATAAACCTCATTATGATTTAAATTTCATTTTTCCCATTTTATATTTATCTTTTCTTTAGTCTGTTTTATACTATTCTGACTCTGATAAGAAGGTTCTCTTCCTATAGAAAAAATTATGTATTAATGTGATTTTTTTTCTTCTGTTGCCAGACATTTTTTTCACTTAAGTAAAATTATTTTATTTCTTATTTAATTAATATTTTCCCTTTCTTTAAAATTTAGAAACATTTTTGTGTTCTAGTCCTATATTAGGCACTATGTAAGCAATTGCAAAAATACTGCTAAGAAAGAGCGACATTATACCAGCCCTCACTCACCTTTTGAGTCTAGCCATACATTTTTTCACCCCCTTAACAGCAGCACTTGACTAAATATGCTTGCCACTGTGTTCCTACTGGAACAGCCAGCATTATTTGCCACTGCTATGCATCCTGGTGCTTCGGATAAAATATGCAATGACTGCTTATTTCTAAACTTCACTGTCCAATATGGCAGCTACTAGCCATGCAAGGTTCATTAAGTTTAAATTCAAATTAATTAAGATAAATAATATTAAATATTATTTCCTTAGTAATACCAGCTCAATTTCAATGTTCAATAGCCACAAGTTATTAGTAGTTACTGTACTGGACAAAACATACATAGACCATCCCCATAATTGTAGACAGTCTTTTTGGACATTGCTTTTCTATAATATATGTGCCAAGGGATCAGGATATCATCTCATAATATAAAACATTTTTCTCATTCTACTATGAGTGCAGATCAATAAATCTTTCCAAAGCCTTTTAGGGAATTGAAAATAAACATAAATTTTTCCATAAACTTTTAGTCAACAAGATTCTCTCTTTTTTATCTATCTTTTTTGTTGTTTTACAAAGAATTGTTTACTGATGCAGTAGGAGATTTTCTTTTTTTTAAATTTTTATTTGAATAGTTGATTTACAATGTTGAATTAGTTTCAGGTGTACAGCAAAGTGAATTGGTTATACATATACATATAACCACTCTCCTTTTTTTTTTTTTTTTAGATTCTTTTCCCATATAGACCATTACAGAGTATTGAGTAAAATTCCCTGTGCTATATAGCAGGTTCTTATTAGTTATCTATTTTATATATAATAGTGTGTATATGTCAATCTCCCAATTTATCCCTCTCCCGCCTTTTCCCCTGGTAACCATAAGTTCCTCTTCTACATTCGTGACTCTACTTCTGTTTTGTAAATAAGTTCATTTGTACCTTTTTTAAACATTCCACATACAAGCGATATCATATGATGTTTGTCTTTCTGTGTCTGACTTACTTCACTCAGTGTGACAATCACAATCAAAATTGGTGAATTTTTGTATAGCCATTTTAATATTGAAGATGGAAGGAAAAAAGCAATATTTTCAGCCTATTATGCTTTATTATTTCAAGAAAGGTAAAAATGCAACTGAAATGCAAAAACAAGATTTGTGCAGTGTATGGGGAAGGTGATGTGACTGATTGAGCATGTCAAAAGTGGTTTGCAAAGTTTCGTGATGGAGATTTCTCGCTAGATGACACTCCATGGTCGGGTAGACAAGCTGAAGTTGATAGTGATCAAATCGAGACATTAATTGAGAACAATCAATTTTTTTTTTTTTTTTTTTTGCGGTACGTGGGCCTCTCACTGTTGTGGCCTCTCCCATTGTGGAGCACAGGCTCCATGGCCATGGCTCACGGGCCCAGCTGCTCCGCGGCATGTGGGATCTTCCCAGACTGGGGCACAAACCGGCGTCCCCTGCATCAGCAGGCAGACTCTCAACCACTGCGCCACCAGGGAAGCCTGGGAACAATCAATTTTATACTACTCAGGAGATAGCCAACATACTCAAAATATCCAAATCAAGCACTGAAAATCATTTTTACCAGCTGGGTTATGTGAATAGCTTTGATGTTTGGGTTCCACGTAAGTTAAGTGAAAAAAACCTTCTTGCCCATATTTGCTCATATGATTCTCTACTTAAATGTAATGAAACATTCCATTTTTAAAACAAATTGTAACAAGAGATGAATACTACAATAATGTGGATACTGTACAATAATGTGGAATGCAGGAGATTGTGGGGCAAGTGAAATGAACCACCACCAACCACACCAAAGGCCTGTCTTCATCCAAAGAAGGTGATGTTGTGTATATGGTGGGATTGGAAGGGAGTTCTCTATTATGAGCTCCTTCTGGAATACCCAACGATTAATTCCAACAAGTACTGCTCTCATTTAGACCAAATGAAAGCAGCACTCTACAAAAAGCGTCCAGAATTAGTCAATAAAAAACACATAATCTCCCTTCAGGATAATGCAAGACCACATGTTTCTTTGATGAACAGGCAAAAACTGTTACAGCTTGGCTGGGAAGTTCTGATTCATCCCTGTATTCACCAGACATTGCACCTTCGGATTTTCATTTATTTAGGTCTTTACAAAATTCTCTTAATGGAAAAAATTTCAATTCCCTGGAAGACTGTAAATGTACCTGGAACAGTTCTTTGCTCAAAAAGATAAAAAGTATTGTGAAGATGGAATTATGAAGTTTCCTGAAAAATGTCAGAAGGCAGTGGAACAAAAGGGTGAATATGCTGTTCAACAAAGTTCTTGGTGAAAATGAAAAATGTGTCTTTTATTTTTACTTAAAGACCGAAGGCACATTTTGGCCAACCCAATAAATAGTGCTGCAATGAACACTGGGGTGTGTGCATCTTTTCGAATTATGGTTTTCTTTTTTTATATTGTCCCTTAATTAATTCTCAAAATTGTATTCACTCATGTGTCAGTGTTTAGTTTGACTTCCTTGTACTGTTTTTGAAATGACATTTTTTTTATTAAAGCATATTTTACTTATAGTTTCATTTAATTAAAATTCTATATTACTGAAAAATAGAATCAAAACTATTGATTATTTTTGCTATTGAATTAGAAATAATTTTATTTTTTAAGCTTTTCTACTCTAGGAAAACTAATTGTGTTTTCATCCCAAGTGATCTGTTTCCAAATCCACAGGGAAAAATAAAAGTTTTGGCCAACTTCTACATAAAATTATTTGAGAAGAAAATATTTTAATGTGGGGATTCTGGAGAAGATGGCGGAAGAGTAAGACGTGGAGATCACCTTCCTCCCCACAGATACATCAGAAATACATCTACACGTGGAACTACTCCTATAGAACACCCATTGAATGCTGGCAGAAGACCTCAGACCGCCCAAAAGGCAAGAAGCTCCCCCGCGTACCTGGGTAGGGTAAAAGAAAAAAGAATAAACAGAGACAAAAGAATAAGGACAGGACCAGCACCAGTGGGAGGGAGCTGTGAAGGAGGAAAGGTTTCCACACACTAGGAAGCCCCTTCACGGGCGGAGACTGCGGGTGGTGGAGGGGCAAAGCTTCGGAGCCATGGAGAAGAGCGCAGCCACAGGGGTGCAGAGGGCAAGTGGAGAGATTCCCGCACAGAGGATCGGTGCCGAGTGGCACTCACCAACCCGAGAGGTTTGTCTGCTCCCCCACTGGTGCGGGCGGGGCTGGGAGCTGAGGCTCGGGCTTCGGTCGGATCGCAGGGAGAGGACTGGGGTTGGCAGCATGAACACAGCCTGCAGGGGGTTAGTGCACCACGGCTAGCCGGGAGGGAGTCCGGGGAAAAGTCTGGACCTGCTGAAGAGGCAAGAGACTTTTTCTTCCCTCTTTGTTTCCTGGTGTGCGAGGAGAGGGGATTAATAGCGCTGCTAAAAGGAGCTCCATAGACGGGCGGGAGCCGCGGCTAACATCGCGGACCCCAGAGACGGGCACAAGATGCTAAGGCTGCTGCTGCAGCCACCAAGAAGCTTGTGTACGAGCACAGGTCACTATCCCCACGTCCCCTCCCAGGAGCCTGTGAGCCCACCACTGCCAGGGTCCCATGATCCAGGGGCAACTTCCCCGGGAGAATGCATGGCGCGCCTCAGGCTGGTGTAATGTCAAGTTGGCCTCTGCAGCTTCAGGCTTGCCCTGCATCTGTACCCATCCCTCCCCCCAGCCTGAGTGAGCCAGAGCCCCTAAATCAGCTGCTCCTTTAACCCTGTCCAGTCTGAGCGAAGAACAGACGCCCTCAGGCGACCTACACACAGCAACCTGTCCAAATCCAAAGCTGAACCCCTGGGAGCTGTGCAAACAAAGAAGAGAAAGGGAAATTTCTCCCAGCAGGCTCAGAAGCAGCGGATTACAGCTCCACAATCAAATTGACGTACCCTGCATCTATGGAATACCTGAATAGAAAATGAGGTGGACTTTGGTGGACTTTGGGAGCAAAATATATAATTTTTTTCCCCTTTTCCTCTTTTTGTGAGTGTGTATGTGTATGCCTCTGTGTGAGATTTCACCTGTATAGCTTTGCTTTCACCACTTGTTCTAGGGTTCTGACTGTCTAGTTTTTTTTTTTTTACTTAAAAAATTTTTTTCTTAATTATCTTTTATTATAATAACTTTATTATATCTTATCCTACTTTATTTTATCCTCTTTCTATTTTTTTCTCCCTTTTATTCTGAGCCGTGTGGATGAAAGGCTCTTGGTGCTCCAGCAAGGAGTCAGTGCTGTGCCTCTGAGGTGGGAGAGCCAACTTCAGGACACTGGTCCACAAGAGACCTCACAGCTCCACATAATATCAAATGGCGAAAATCTCCCAGAGATCTCCATCTCAACAACAGCACCCAGCTTCACTCAACGACCAATAAGCTACAGTGCTGGACACCCTATGCCAAACAACTAGCAAGACAGGAACACAACCCCACCCATTAGCAGAGAGAATGCCTAGAATCATAATAAGTCCACAGACACCCCAAAACACACCACCAGACGTGGACCTGCCCACCAGAAAGACAAGATACAGCCTCATCCACCAGAACACAGGCACAAGTCCCCTTCACCAGGAAGCCTACACAACCCAGTGAACCAACCTTAGCCACAGGGGACAGACACCAAAAACAACAGGAACTACGAACTTGCAGCCTGCAAAAAGGAGACCCCAAACACAGTAAGTTAAGCAAAATGAGAAGACAGAGAAACACACAGCAGATGAAGGAGCAAGATAAAAACCCACCAGACCTAACAAATGAAGAGGAAATAGGCAGTCTACCTGAAAAAGAATTCAGAATAATGATAGTAAAGATGATCCAAAATCTTGGAAATAGAATTAACAAGGACCTAGAAGAACTAAAGATGAAACAAGCAATGATGAACAACACAATAAATGAAATTAAAAATACTCTAGAAGAAATCAACAGCAGAATAACTGAAGCAGAAGAACGGATAAGTGATCTGGAAGATAAAATAGTGGAAATAACTACTGCAGAGCAGAATAAAGAAAAAAAGAATGAAAAGAACTGAGGACAGCCTCAGAGACCTCTGGGACAACATTAAATGCACCAACATTCGAATTATAGGAGTCCCAGAGGAAGAAGAGAAAAAGAAAGGGACTGAGAAAATATTTGAAGAGAGTAGAGTTGAAAACTTCCCTAATATGGGAATGGAAATAGTTAATCAAGTCCAGGAAGCACAGACAGTCCCATAGAGGATAAGTCCAAGGAGAAACATGCCAAGACACATATTAATCAAACTATCAAAAATTAAATACAAAGAAAACATATGAAAAGCAGCAAGGGAAAAACAACAAATAACACACAAGAGAATCCCCATAAGGTTAACAGCTGATCTTTCAGCAGAAACTCTTCAAGCCAGAAGGGACTGGCAGGACATATTTAAAGTGATGGAGGAGAAAAACCTACAACCAAGATTACTCTACCCAGCAAGGATCTCGTTCAGATTTGACGGAGAAATTAAAACCTTTACAAACAAGCAAAAGCTGAGAGAGTTCAGCACCACCAAACCAGCTTTACAACAAATGCTAAAGAAACTTCTGTAGGCAAGAAACAGAAGAGAAGGAAAAGATCTACAATAACAAACCCCAAACAATTAAGTAAATGGGAATAGGAACATACATATCGATAATTACCTTAAACGTAAATGGATTAAATGCTCCCACCAAAAGACACAGACTGGCTGAATGGAAACAAAAACAAGACCCATATATATGCTGTCTACAAGAGACCCACTTCAGACCTAGGGACACATACAGGCTGAAAGTTAGGGGATGGAAAGAGATATTCCATGCAAATGAAAATCAGAAGAAAGCTGGAGTAGCAATTCTCATATCAGACAAAATGGACTTTAAAATAAAGACTATTACAAAAGACAAACAAGGACACTACATAATGATCAAAAGATCGATCCAAGAAGATATAACAATTGTAAATATTTGTGCACCCAGTATAGGAGCACCTCAATACATAAGGCAAATACTAACAGCCATAAAAGGGGAAATCGAAAGTAACAAAATAATAGTAGGGGACTTTAACACCCCACTTTCACCAATGGACAGATTATACAAAATGAAAATAAATAAGGAAACACAAGCTTTAAATAATACATTAAACAAGATGGACTTAATTGATATTTATGGGACTTTCCATCCAAACACAAGAGAATACACATTTTTCTCAAGTGCTCATGGAACATTCTCCAGGATAGATCGTATCTTGGGTCACAAATCTATGCTTCGTAAATTTAAGAAAATTGAAATCGTATAAAGTACCTTTTCCAACCACAACGCTATGAGACTAGGTATCAATTACAGGAAAAGATCTGTAAAAACTACAAACACATTGAGGCTAAACAATACACTACTTAATAACGAAGTGATCACTAAGGAAATCAAAGAGGAAATCAAAAAATACCTAGAAACAAATGACAATGGAGACACAACGATCCAAAACCTATGGGATGCAGCAAAAGTAGTTCTAAGAGGGAAGTTAATAGCAATACAATCCTACCTTAAGAAAAAGGAAACATTTCAATAAACAACCTAACCTTGCACCTAAAGCAATTAGAGAAAGAAGAACCAAAAAACCCCAAATTTAGCAGAAGGAAAGAAATCATAAAGATCCGATCAGAAATAAATGAAAAGAAATGAAGGAAATGATAGCAAAGATCAATAAAACTAAAAGCTTGTTCTTTGAGAAGATAAAGTAAATTGATAAACCATTAGCCAGACTTATCAAGAAAAAAAGGGAGAAGACCCAAATCAATAGAATTAGAAATGAAAAAGGAGAGGTAACAACTGACACTGCAGAAATACAAAAGATCATGAGAGATTTCTACAAGTAACTCTATGCCAATAAAATGGACAACCTGGAAGAAATGGACACATTCTTAGAAATGCACAACCTGCCGAGACTGATCCAGGAAGAAATAGAAAATATGAACAGACTGATCACAAGCATTGAAAATGAAACTGTGATTAAAAATCTTCCAACAAACAAAAGCCCAGGACCATATGGCTTCACAGGCAAATACTATGAAACATTCAGAGAAGAGCTAACACCTATCCTTCTCAAACTCTTCCAAAATATAGCAGAGGGAGGAACACTCCCAAATTCATTCTACAAGGCCACCATCACCCTGATACCAAGACCAGACAAGGATGTCACAAAGAAAGAAAATGACAGGCCAATATCACTGATGAACGTAGATGCAAAAATCCTCAACAAAATACTAGCAAACAGAATCCAATAGCACATTCAAAGGATCATACACCATGATCAAGTGGGGTTTATCCCAGGAATGCAAGGTTTCTTCAATATACACAAATCAATCAACATGATACGCCATATTAACAAATTGAAGGAGAAAAACGATATGATCCTCTCAGTAGATGCAGAGAAAGCTTTTGACAAAATTCAACACCCATTTATGATCAAAACCCCGCAGAAAGTAGGCATAGAGGGAATATTTGTCAACATAATAAAGGCCATATATGACAAACGCACAGCCAACATCGTCCTCAATGGTGAAAAGCTGAAACCATTTCTATTAAGATCAGGAACAGGACAAGGTTGCCCACTCTCACCACTCTTATTCTACATAGTTTTGGAAGTTCTAGCCACAGCAATCAGAGAATAAAAAGAAATAAAACGAATCCAAATTGCAAAAGAAGAAGTAAAGCTGTCACTGTTTGCAGATGCCATGATAATATACATAGAGAATCCTACCAAAATACCAAAATACTACTACCAAAATACCAAAATACTACTAGCTACCAAAATACTACTAGAACTAATCAATGAATTTGGTGAAGTAGCAGGGCACAAAATTAATGCACAGAAATCTCTGGCATTCCTATACACTAACCATGAAAAAGATGAAAGTGAAAATAAGAAAACACTCCCATTTACCACTGCAACAAAAAGAATAAAATATCTAGGAATAAACCTACCTAAGGAGACAAAAGACCTGTATGCAGAAAATTATAAGACATTGATGAAAGAAATTAAAGATGATATTAATAGATGGAGAGAGATATACCATGTTCTTGGATTGGAAGAATCAACATTGTGAAAATGACTGTACTACCCAAAGCAATGTACAGATTCAATGCAATCCCTATCAAACTACCACTGGCATTTTTCACAGAACTAGAACAAAAAATTTCACAATTTGTATGGAAACACAAAAGACCCCGAATAGCCAAAGCAATCTTGAGAACGAAAAACGGAGCTGGAGGAATCAGGCTCCCTGACTTCAGACTGTACTACAAAGCTACAGTCATCAAGACAGTATGGTATTGGCATAAAAACAGAAATATAGATCAATGGAACAGGATAGAAAGCCCAGAGATAAACACACACACATATGGTCACCTTATCTTTGATAAAGGAGGCAGGAATGTACAGTGGAGAAAGGACAGCCTCTTCAATAAGTGGTGCTGGGAAAACTGGACAGGTACCTGTAAAAGTATGAGACTAGAACACTCCTTAACACCATACACTAAAATAAGCTCAAAATGGATTAAAGACCTAAATGTAAGGCCAGAAACTATCAAACTCTTAGAGGAAAACATAGGCAGAACACTCTATGACATGAATCGCAGCAAGATTCTTTTTGACCCATCTCCTAGAGAAATGGAAATAAAAACAAAAATAAACAAATGGGACCTAATGAAACTTCAAAGCTTTTGCACAGCAAAGGAAACCATAAAC
>RJWK010011253.1:0-42297 GCA_004363435.1 Platanista minor | reverse complement strand
TCCCACCACTCTTAACTTCGGGGCAACTTTTGAATCTATCCAGATTTCTTCATGCCATCACCACTGCACTAATTCTAGGGACTATTGTCTCTGCTCTGGTCTAAGGTCTCCTAACTAGTCTCCCCACCTCCCCTCTGACCTCTGTCTACACCAGACCCACAGGGAATATCTAGAAATCCAGATACAGTGCCACCCCCCACCCCACTGCTTCCCACTGCTATTAAGATATGGGGGAGGGGCAAGATAGGGGTACAGGATTAAGGGCTACAAACTGCTATGTATAAAATAAATAAGCTGCAAGGACATATTGTACAGCACAGGGAACATAGCCAATATTTTATACTAACTTTAAATGGAGTATAATCTATAAAAATTTTGAATAGCTATGTTGTACACCTGAAACGAATACAATATTATAAATCAACTATGGTTTAATAATAATAAAAAAAAAGATACAGTTAGGATTCTTCAGGTGTCCACCAGACCCTGCACACCTAGCTGGGCCTGGAGCATGTTTCTGCTTCTCTGTTCTTCTCAGCCTCTCATGGGCTCTGTGCTCTCTGCCACCAAGGGCCCTTGGCATCTCCTGCTTTGAACCTCTGGTTTTCTCTCTTTGTGTGGTTAAGCTCCTACACGTCCTTCAGAGCTCACCCCCCCCTTGAACTCCTTGCTAGGTTAAACTCCTCTATTCTTTGCCCTTGTAGCCCCGGTGCCTCTCCTTCACAGCACTTTATGCCGTTGTCACTTTACAGTCATTACTCTCCCTCTTCTGATGAGCACCTGCCTTCCCCAGGAGGCTCCAGGCTCCCCAAAAACATGGATCGTGTCTGTTTCAATTCCCTACTGTATTCCCAGTGCCCAGCATAGCACCTGGTGCCTAACAGTACCCAAGAAATATTTGTTAACTGAATGAGTAAGTGAATGATTTGGAGATGGTCGCAGCTACAAGTGACACTGAAGATCATCCCCATTACTAAGAGTGGACCTTGAGGCTGAGACCCCAGGGGAGGGAGGATCCCCGAGAAGACTGGGCAGTTGAGAGTCAACTTCTAGAGTTTTGAGTTCCAAGGTGCTCTTGTAAGCGATGGCTTTTGATTGCAAGAGCCAGATGCAGGAGAGAGAAAAATACGTCTGTTCGCTTGTTTTTTTAGTTCTCAAAGCTTGGCTTGGCATATCGCACACAAAGCCAAGGGGACCCAGAGCACACAATTTACACCATAAACCACAGGGTGGGGAAGAATGGGTGGGGATGAAGAGTGTTCTCCTGACCTAAAGGAGGTGAGTTCAATTAGCGAGTGTGGAAGGACCAGAGGGAGGGGCTGTGGTTAGGGTTTAGAATTACTGGGTTCCGGAGAACGTGTCCAGCATCCCATCCTCCAAGTCAACCCCAGTTAATGTTGTAGGGAAGGCCTCATAGAGAAGCCCAATATGGCGCCCGATTGTTGGAGCAGAGTGGCCAAGGGAAGTGTAGGAATGGAGTGGCCTGAGGACAGCATCAGTGAGGCCAGTGACTCCAGCACAGCATAGAGGGGCAGGCTAGAGTCCTCAAGCCCCCAGAGAGGGTGTGCACGTGGCTGAGTGTGCATGTTGTCCTGAGTGGGCCTCAGGGTCTCAGGAATTCTCACGGGCCTTGGCCGAACTGTAGTGCCTGCAGCAACAGGAATCAGGGGGACCCAGACTCAGAGCCCAGTGAGGGCTGAGAACCACTCCCAGCCCGACAACCCTCCCCGGTGCTGGTGCGGTATGTGACCCCTCCCCGCCTCGCCTCTGGGCTCTGGCTTGGAGTGTGCCTGTGAAACCTGAAGACAAGGGGCATTTACTGCAAGAAGAGTGGAGTGAAGTGGCTGTTCTGTTTAATGTTTGCAGTTTGTTTTCCTACCTTCAGTGGAAATGGGAGCTTAAAAGCTAGAATGAGTTTAAATATGAAGAAATAGGGAAATAGGTTTTTTATACCGGGAACGTGGTCTGGGAAATTTATACTTGCTGCATAGACTAACCAACTCCTTGTGTTACTTGAGGTTCCAGAAGGGAACGGAATCCAATTCAGGTGGATTTAGTGAGGGGAAAAATGGTGGGGTAAAGGGACCCAACCCAGGCATCAGGGTCCTAGGAAAGAACAACAGTGGGAAGAATGGGAGGGTGGGGCTTCCCTGGTGGCGCAGTGGTTGAGAGTCCGCCTGCCGATACAGGGGACGCGGGTTCGTGCCCCGGTCCGGGAAGATCCCACATGCCGCGGAGCGGCTGGGCCCGTGAGCCATGGCCGCTGAGCCTGCGCGTCCGGAGCCTGTGCTCCGCAACGGGAGAGGCCGCAACAATGAGAGGCCCGCGTACCGCAAAAACAAACAAACAAACAAACAAACAAAAAACAAGAATGGGAGGGTGGGTGGACAAGGGCAGGGGACGGGGATTCCACTGAGAACTGGAGACATAAAGCAGGGGCCACCCCGCAGGAGCTGTAGTCATGGAGAGGGCTGAGCTATTGCCAGAAATGAGACCCAAAGGAGGAAGGCAGCAGGGAAGAAATACTGCCTTTTCTCTCTCCTCCCAGCTTCTGGGACCCAGAAGCCAGCCAGCAAATGTGTCTGGGTGGTGCAGTCCGCAGGGGCCAACTTCTGGGGCACGGGGCAGGGTGGGAAAATGGGTGGGGTGGGGTGGGGTAGGGGTTGGAGACGAAGAATAGCTAGCACATCCTTCTGATTGAATAGATGAGGAGACTGAGGCCCAGGCAGGGGAAGGAGTTGCCTAGGGTCACCTAGCAACCAGAAGACAGAGGGTGCCTCCCCCCCCCCACCTCCTCATTCTTGTATTAGAGCTCATGGTCCAAAACTGCATTGCTGTATTTGCTTAACACACAGCTGTATTTTCTCATGTTCAAACCTTATTATAAAAAGGAATCAGAAAATGCAAAAATGTAGAAAGAAGAAAACAACATGATGTGGTCTGTTCTTCCAGATTTCCTCACTATGCTTGGACACACACATTTGATAAAAATGGGGGTGGGCTTAATAAGGTGGGACAAGGAGGGGTCGGCAGTCAGTGAGTCAGCAGCAGGGTTCCTTGAAGGAAAGGCATGTGGAAAAGAGGAGAAAAATGAAAAAAACAAAACAAAACAAAAATCCAGTCGAGGGAAAGAATGGTGGTTGCTGCATCCGGTCTCAGTTTCCCCAGCTACTCCTGGGCAGGGGCGTTGTGAGGATTAGATAAGAAACAGACAGCAGAGCACTTGTGAGTTCCCCTGCAGAATTCCTTTCATCCTCTGGGCCTCAACATGCTCACCTGTACCGGGAGCGTCCCAGCTCCCATGTTCCTCTGTACGGGGCTCAGCGCTGGTGATTGCCTGGTGGTGATGTTAGAGCCGCTCTGGGCGGGGCCGGGTAAAGCCTCGCCTGCCCTGAGGCTCGGTACATGCCCCACTGGAGGTATGTGAGCGATGTGCGATGGTGCTTCGGTGGGCGGTGCTTCGGGTAACAGTTACACACACGCTTTAATGAATATCAGCAGGGCTGATCACAAACATATTTAACAATTGGCATAGTGCAGAACTCAACCAATCAGAATGGACAGTGTCAGTGACTAACCCTTGAAGGTTAACTTAACCAGAGCAGCCCGCCTGGTGACTGGGGCGATAACTGTCCCCCGAGAGTGGGTTCATGTTGTTTTCATCACCCTGGCCCCAAGACCCTCTGACAACAGCCCGGCCACCACAGACATGCTCCAAGCTTTGAGCTTTTTTTTTTTTTTGGTTTTTACGCGTGGGCTTTCTCTAGTTGCAGAGATCAGGCACTACTCGTCGTTGCGGTGTGCGGGCTTCTCACTGCGGTGGCTTCTCTTGTTGCAGAGCACGGGCTCTAGGTGCACGGGCTGTGCGTGGGCTCAGTAGTTGTGGCTCCCAGGCTTAGCTGCTCTGCGGCATGTGGGATCTCCCCGGACCAGGGCTCGAACCCGTGTCCCCTGAATTGGCAGGTGGATTCTTAACCACTGCGCCACCAGGGAAATCCCCAAGTTTTGAGCTTTAATCTCAGCCTTGCCCGCCTCCCAGGAAGGAAGGAAGGAAGGGGGGTTGGGGTGGGGTCGGGTGGCTGCTGCCTGGGGTGGATCACCTGGGAGACCCCTTGCTGGTCAGCCTGTTTCTGGAGCATTTATCCAGGCGGGGCTCCTAGCCCTGCCCAGCTGTTTTTTGTTTGTTGGTTGGTTTGTTTGTTTTTGCTGTACGTGGGCTTCTCACTGCTGCGGCCTCTCCCGTTGTGTAGCATAGGCTCCGGACGCGCGCAGGCTCAGCGGCCATGGCTCACGGGCCTAGCCGCTAGGCGGGCGGCATGTGGGATCCTCCCAGACCGGGGCACGAGCCCGCGTCGCCTGCATCGGCAGGCGGACTCAACCACTGCGCCACCAGGGAAGTCCTGCCCAGCTGTTTTATCAGGAGGCCAAGAGCTCTTCCCAGCATCCCAGAGCCAGGTAGGTCCCCGCCCCTAACACAGTTGCTCAATGTCATCTCCCTTATTTTCAGATGTGTGGTTGTAAATTACTTGTATTTCACTGCTTATTTTTAAGTTTCATCACTTTTTTTTTTTTAATTGTGAGATAAAAATACAGAAAAAAATGCAGTCAACTCATATGTCCAGGTTAACACATGATTGTAACTACTTCTCAGATTAAGGGGAGTTGGGTTTCTGGCAACTCCCACTATCCTTTCCCAGTTACAGCCTCATTCCTTCACCCAGAGATCACCCTTATCCTGACTTTTATGATCATTTCTGCACAGTTCTTTATCCTTTCACCGCCTGGGCAAGTCATTGTTTATATTTGTTTGTCAAATGGTAATCTTTATTGTAAAAGATTTTTGGTAATCCCTGTTTTCTTTTTTCCCCACTCCTCCATATCTCCCTCCCCTGTCCTATTTATAGTGAGTAAAATTGTTTTTTTTTTCCCATCTACTGTGAAGATTCAAGTTTCTTTTTTTAAAAAATGAGTTATTTTAGGGAATTCCCTGGCGGTCCAGTGGTTAGGACTCTGTGCTTTCACTGTTGTCAGCCTGGGTTCAACCCCTAGTCAGGGAACTGAGGTCCCACAAGCCACATGGTGTGGCAGAAAAAAGGGGAAAAAAGTTATTTTATACACTAACATTTAGAGAAAAAAAAAAAAATAGAACGGGTTTCATATGAGATGGGCAAAATGGTGATGCTCCCCGAAGAGCCAAAGTTTGGAAAACACTGTGTTCCATTTGCAAAGAGAAAGAAGTCCTGGAGAGGTCACTGTTGAGTCAGGGATGGAACGAAGGTGCGCGGCCGCGATGGGCCACTGTCCTTCGGGAAGCCTAGCAGCTGCAGCGCCACCATGACCACCAGAGGGCAGCACGGCCCCAGCTTCTGCGGCCATCACAGCTTCTCCAGTGGGTGGCTCACCGCATCTCCACCCGCTCCGCGGGATTGGCCCTAGTCTAGGGACCGTCAAACGGAGGTCTGGGACACACGCCCTTCAAAATTACCTGTGTACATGTTAACAGTGTGGCTTTGGGGGCCCTTCTGGATCCATTGAATCAGCACCTCGGAAGCTCCAGGCATGTGGGATGTGGGATGTGGTGTGTGTAGAGGGTGTGTGGGGACAGTTTGGACAGGACGGTTACGGCCTGGAGAGTTTTGCTTCCGTAGATTGCTCTATGGAAGTGGGCACAGTCTTCTAGGTTCAGAGTCTGGGGGTTGCGTGTGCGTGTGAGTGTCCCTGTGTGTTTGTGCTGGTTGTGGTGGTGGTGTGGGAGTGGATGATCATCAGGCAGAGCAGAGCAAGTGCGACAAGTCGGAGGCTTTGGGCTCACATTCTGGCCCCATCTCTTACCCGGGTGGATGGAAAGTTTTTTGTCTTTGTTTTTGGTTTTTAGATTTTGTAATCATCCATCATCCATCCATCCGCCCATTTATCCATCATCCATCCAGTGTAGTAACTAAACTCTTATTATGTGTCCTTTTTAGGTGTGGGAACAGAGTGGTGGGCAAGATGCCCCATCCCTACCTTCCTGGAGTTCATGCTTCTGCGGGAAGGTCAGATAATAGCAAATCATCCCATAAACATGAAGCGACAAGTTGAGATAGCTGCTTTGAAAGGAGAGGAAGGCTGGTGTGATGTGAGTAAGGAACTATGGGACCATGTAGGAAGGTGTGAGGGGTTCTTCCCTTAGGAAATTATGCTTGAATTGAGATCTGAAGGGTGAGTAAGAGTTACCTAGGCAAAGAGTCAGGAGGAAGAGCATTTCAGATGGAGGACTCTGCATGTGCAAAGGCCCTGGGGTGAGAATGAGCTCACTGCCTTTGAGGAACTGCAAGGAGGCAGCTTGGCTAGCATGCAGGGAGAAAGGGGGAGAGGGCCTGGACCTGGGATTTGGAGAGTAGGCAGGGGCCGTCAGGCTCTTAAATTTTTCATTTCCAAAATGGGGCAGTAAGGTTTGTTTTGCAAAGATGATTAAGTGTAATGATGAGTCCAAAACGTCTCAGATAGGGCCCAGTACACAGTTGGTGTCAATAGATGTGCGTGTCAGGGGAGGGCACCTGGGGGGGCACAGCTTGGTTAAAGGGTGAGCTGTGGGAAAGCACCGGGCAGGTGTGGGCACTGGAGTTGTCTAGGTTGATGGTCGACAGCAGGGCCCAGCTGAGAAGCACATTTTCACCATGGTGAAAATTACGGTTGGCATCACTCTCTTGTTGAAAACAAAGTGAAATTGGAGAACATACTGTTTTCTTTAACTAGGCCAAGACGACTAATTATTAGACTCATTCTCTAAAGGTTACCATATACAGACATGCGATTAGATGGAGAGAGGAGAGTTTGGAAACCTGATTCATTCTGAAACTCCGATTACATGGAACGCATGTGTGGTTTCTGAGCAGAATGACTGTGAACATTCAGTTTCACTCAGCTGTCACCACAGGTGTGACACAAAACAAAATGTTTTGCATCAGCTCCAAAGAGCATCTTGGGGTAGCTCGTGGCAGCACCTGGGGATCTCTGTCAAATTGTAAAGGGTGTGAATGTGAGAGCTAGTATTGGGTAAGGGAGGGAGCACCAGGCTCCAAGTCCCAGCTATGGCTTTGACTCTTAGTGGTCATGTGGCCTTGGCTAACTCTCTCTTTTCTTTCGGGCTTGATTCTCCATCTGAGAAAAGAAGGGCCAGCCAGATGCATGAGCCCAGTGTGGTCCAGTTTGGGGATGCACAAGCCCAGTGTGATCCAGTCCAGAGATGTACAAGCCCAGTATGGTCCAATCTGGGAATGCACAAGCCCAGTGTGGTCCAGTCTGGGGATGTACAAGTCCACTGGGGTCCAATATTCACAGACCCAAGGGGCCCCCCAAGGTCCTTCAACCCCTTCAGAAATCACTTCCCAACTCTGGGACTTGCAGTGGAACATTCACAAAGCCAGTATCAGGGCCAAACATGGCCCAGGGCTTTCTAAGTGCCAAGTGCAGTGTTGGGCACTTGGACATACATGGCCTCATATCCTTTTCACTTGGCTTTTCACATGTGAGGTAGGTACCATTATTCCTACCTTTGAGGTGCAGAGGGGCTAAGCAATTTTCATGTCACGGAGTAAGTATGGGGCAGAGGTGGCATGTTTACTCAAGCCTATTTGATTCCAACACCTCCCCAATTTGGAAACGACAAACGAAGTCATGAATAGTTATCAAGGTTTAGAGGCTTCATAGCAAAACAGTGGAGAGGACATTGCAGGTAAGCAGGAAGACTGGCAGGTTCCCCACCCATCCTCTACTTCCTGGCCTGGGACCTGAAGGCAGAGAGGTTTCATTGCCCATGTGGCTGCATGAGACTGTCCATTTGCCCCTTCCTGTGGTCAAACTCAATGGTGCTAGAGCATCACTGAATAGGACTGAGGCCATGTTTAGTCTGCTGAATTTGTTGTGTAAAGCATCTTCCCTGGTAGTTGTAAAAACACACAACTTTTGTCTTAATCGTTGGCCTTATGGCTGAGCCAGACTAGGTCAGGTGCATCCTGCTGGGTGCCCTGAGTGTACTTACTGCCATTTGGATATCTGACACCAAGCACAAGTAGTTGTCTGTGTCTGGACCTGAATCTCACTTCCCGACAATGGGATTGCCCATGAATCAGTCACCCTATAGCACGCTAAGTGGGTCCTTCTTATCAAAATGAGAATGGTGCTAAAACTGAACATAAGCCACTATTCATTATCAGCAATAGACTTAAGAATATAATGCATAATTTAAAGCAATATTTAAATCAATGTAAATGGCTCAACACAAGTGAAAGATTCTTGCTCCAAGTACACCCTTGACACCTTCTAGGGATGGGCATGACCCCCCCTACCCCCCCACCTCGGCGTATGAATATGTTTTACAAACTATTTCCCAAATTAGACCATTTTTCACCATTTCCACTTTACCACCTTTGTCCAAGCTCCCAGCCAATGACGTGGATTATTGCAGTAGCCTTGCTGCCCTCCCTCCCCTGAATTTCTCTCCCTGCCGGTTATTCTCTGCACAGCAGCTGAAGGATCCTGTTAGCAACTGGAGTCAGATCATACCAGTTTCTGCCCACCACCCTCAAGTGTTGTCCCTTCCACTCGGAGTCAGAGCCGAGGTCCTGGCAGTGGCCTACATGGCCTTACGGGTCTGCCCTACTCCCCCTCTGAGCTCATCTCCTGCTACTCCTCCCTTTGCTCTTGTTCCAGCCTCTTTGGCCTCCTTGCTATTCTTCCAAGTGTCTTCCCACCTCAGGGCCTTTGCACTTGCTGTTCTTTCTGCTTGAAACACCCATTCATGTTCCCCCAGGGATCCATGTGGCTCCCTCCCTCACCTCCTTCAGGTTTCTGCTCAATTGACATCTTCCCAGATAGGCTCTCTTGACCACTCCACCTAAAATATCAGCTCCCTTCACCCTTTATCCCTCTTCCTGCTTACTTTTTCTTCACAGTTTGTCTCCACCTGACGTAGGATGTATTTATTTACTGTCCTCCACTGGACAGTAAACTCCACGAGAGCAGAGACTTTGCTCTCCTGACGTTCACATCCGCAAGGCCAAGACCAGTGCTCGGGCCATAGTAGGACATCAGTGATACTGGTTGAATCAAATGAAGGATCAAACAAACAAACCAAGCTTTCATTGGATAAGCATTTTTGTCTATGATGGAAGAACTTTCTAAGTTTCATGAGTCACATTTTCTGATTTCCATATTGAATGTACTATACTGAAGTCATGCACATGGTCGATTTGAGCTACACTATAATTTGATATTCCTTTTCAGTATATATAGCTCTACATCATCACTTTCTTGGATGCCTTCACTTTTTCTTCATTTCCTCTTCACTTCTATTACCAACACAAGCAGTTGGATTTATTTTGGAGCCATTTCTCACAACAGCAAAGTTTCATCACTTGTGGTTGGGGGGACATGTAAGGACAAAGAGAGAGCAACAGGCCCTGTTGAAATGCACTGGTGGTGGGCTTGGCTCACTCACTATCCAAGGGACTCACCCTCAATACCTCCTACACCCAGCTCTGCAGTGCATGTAAGTTGAATTCATTCCTCAGTGAAATAACAAGTGATCTCATGTCATCATGTTTGAAGACGGCTTACAAATAATTCATGTTGACTTCATGAATGCCAAGGAGTCTGTTGGATTTATCTATTCAATCTCTCCTTAACCATGGTGACTTCCAGGCTTCTGTGGCTCCATCACATTCTGAAGTTCTTTTTGTTTACTCTTGGTTCTAGAATCCTAACCACTGGGTTTCCATCAAAATCTCTCACTAGGAGGAGAGAGAGACGTGTCTCTCTCTGTTAGGCAGTGAGATGGCCATGTTTGGTCTCCCAGTGTTCTTATGAGCTAAGCTTTTAGCCATATCCCCCTTCTCCCTTGATTTCTCTCTTACACTGTAGGAAAGTAGACACTGGGAAGCTGTCACCTGAGGCCAGGATTGAAAACTCGGAGATGCTTTTTTTACTTTTTAAGCTCATGAAGGACTTTTTTTTTTTTTTTTGCGGTAATTGGGCCTCTCACTGTTGTGGCCTCTCCCGCTGCGGAGCACAGGCTCCGGATGCGCAGGCTCAGCGGCCATGGCTCATGGACCCAGCCGCTCTGCATCGTGTGGGATCCTCCCGGACCGGGGCACGAACCCGCGTCCCCTGCATCGGCAGGCAGACTCTCAACCACTGTGCCACCAGGGAAGCCCTCATGAAGGAAGTTTTGTATTCCAGCTGCATGTATTGAGGACTTGTGTGGACCACAGTCCTCTGAGGAATAGAGGGATGAGCAAGACAGAGCTCTTGCTTCTCAAGGATGTGTGGTCCAGGAAGGGAACAGAACTCGCGTGGCGACACCTCTGGCGTAAGGAGAGTGACGTGCATGCCATGGGAGCGGGGGGAGCTGTGATTGTAGCTAGGGTGGGGTCAGGGAAGGACTGACTGTTTTCATAAAAGTAGTGCATATGCATTAAAATGCAAAATGACAGAACAGTACAATAAATAAAACAAAAAACCTCCTCCCACCCCCCAAAACCATCACACTATGTTTCTATCTGGAGTTTCTAGGCGGAGAGATAGGTAGCAATATTTTTGTGAAATGGGATACTTTTGAAAGTAAGAGTCATTAACTATAACTTTACTTGACATGAACAGAAGAAAAGGAAACCAAAAGAATTTCTGAACCTCAAACAAATATTATGCCATCACCAATGGAATCGTTTCCTAAAAGATTCCTCCAAGTTTAACAAGAGATTAGGGAAAACATTGTGGTTGGAGTCATATGTTTTTTCAAATCTGTGTGGTTTTTTTGTTAGTTTTGGTTTGATTTTTGTTTTGTTTGGTTTGGTTTTGGCCGCACCACGTGGTTTGTAGGATCTTAGTTCCCTGACCAAGGATCGAACCCAGGGCCCCAGCAGTGAGAGCACCGAGTCATAACTGCTGGACTGCCAGGGAATTCCCAAAATCTGTGTATAACAAAATAAGCACAATTAACAATCACATTCTCAGATAAAATACTTAAATTAATCCAACAATGGAATTTTTGAGAGAACAACATAATATTGTCCATTAAATCAAAAGACACGGGCATATTTTGTGAAAAGCCTGTGGCTACTGTCTGCATCCCTGCCCTAATGCATTTCTCACAGAGTCGTGTTGTCAGTTCTATGAGTTTTGACAAATGCATAGTCACGTAGTCACCCCACAATCAATCAAGACGTGGAATGGTTCATCACTCCCCACCCCAAATTTTCTGCACCCCTTTGTAGTCAATCCCTTCTTCCACACATGGACCTAGGTAACCACTGATCTGTTTTCTATGCCTATTGTTTTGCCTTTTCCAGAAAATCATGTAACATGTACAGAAGATACTTTTTTCACTTAGTATATTGCATTTGAGATGAATGGTGTCATGTCTTTTAGTACACTCCTTTTTATTGCTGAGTCCATTGTATCGATGTACCACAGTTTATCTGCCCACCAGTTCAAGGACGTTTGGATTGTTTCCAGGCTGTGGCAAGTATGAATAAAGCTGCTCTAAACGATTGCATACAGGGTTTTCTGTGTACATAAACTTTCATTTGTCTTCAGTAAGTACCTAGAATTGGGATTGTTGTGTTATATGGTAAGTGTTTGACTATATAAGAGAACTGCCAAATTGCTTTCCTAAGTGGCTGTACCATTTTGCATCCCCACCAGTAACGTGTGAGTGCTGTGATCTTGTCAGCACTTGGCATTGTCATTTCAAAAAATTTACTCATTCTAATAGATAATAGTAGCATTTCACTGTGGTTTTAATTTGCATTTCCTTGAGGATCCTGTGTTTTTAAATGACGTGCTTACATGTTAGATGGTATGCAATGTCCACCTCTATAGGACGACACTAGCTTTCTCCCATTTCCTCCCACTTCACTCCTCAACTCCGTTATTATTTTTACATTGCTACATTTAAAAACATTTATATTTAAATGAAATAACAGTCTGAACATTGGCATAAATTCTAATTTTAGATGGACTCATTGCTCATGCTCAGTCCTTTTGCCATGATGTCTCCCTCTCTGAGTTTTCTATTGTTTATTTATCTCTTCCTTTGCTGGATTTTATTATCAAGTAGTTTTTCCAAGAGAGATTCATAACTAAAGTGCACTCTGAGTTAGCTGATGACTGTCGTCTTTGTACTTGAACAACATCTATGCAGGATAGAATGACCTTGGCTCACGTGTGTTTTAATTTTTTTTTTTTTTTGCGGTACGCGGGCCTCTCACCGCTGTGGCCTCTCCCGTTGCGGAGCACAGGCTCCGGACGCGCAGGCTCAGCGGCCATGGCTCCCGGGCCCAGCCGCTCCGCGGCACGTGGGATCCTCCCGGACCGGGGCGCGAACCCGCGTCCCCTGCATCGGCAGGCAGACCCTCAACCACGGCGCCACCAGGGAAGCCGCTCACATGTGTTTTAAACTGAAACACCGTTTTCCCAGGATCTTCTGGATTTGACTATTGCTGCGTGGAAGTCAGAGTCCAGCCTGAGGCTTTTTCTCATTTGTAGATGATTTGCTTTTTCTGCCCAAATGCCTGAAGACTTAATGACTCAAAGTTTGGTTTTCTTTTTCTAAAAACACTTAGTTTCCATTAAAAAAAAGTGTAAATGCACATAGTTTGAAAAGTCAAATTGTTTTCCAAGGTTCATAAGGAAAATCAACTCTCTCCTACCTTTCTTCATTCTTGCCAGCCTCTTTCAAGTCTAAGTTATTTCTTCCTAGTCTGACTTCCATATTTCTAAATAACATGTTACATTTGCTCTATCTTTCTTTTTTTCTTTTTAGGGCCCTCTATTGAGTTACTCCTATAGTCATACTTTCCTGGCTCTCACCCTTCTTCTGTTGTGTTGGGTTTGTTGAAGCTGTTTTCTGTTTGTTTTGTTCTTTATCTTTCAATTTTCAAGTTTCCTCCAACTCTCTGGTGATCCCTGGCTACCTGCTTTTACTTAGGAGTGAGGCACTAAAAGGCTCATTGGAATGAATCTCTGAGTGAGTTTGGCGGCGGTGGTGCTGGTTGGCTGGGGGCTTCACTTTGGAGTAAAGGGCTAGGGGTTAAGATGTGTCCCTGGGAGGCCTAAAATGTCAGTATCTCTTAAGTTTTTTCTCTTGGGCTAGTTTTCCCTGAGAGGAGGCCTCGGCTCTCCTGCCTCAGGCCACCAACCTGTCTGCCAGTGTTCTGGGGGCTTAGTGTGGAAAGGACTTCTATCTCCCCCTGTTTAGTGTAGAGCCTTCCACTGAAATCCAGTGTTTTTTTTTTTTAAATAAATGTGTTTATTTATTTTATTTTTGTGTCTTTGTTGCTGCGCGTGGGGTTTCTTTAGTTGTGGTGAGTGGGGGCTACTCTTCGTTGCTGTGCGCGGGCTTCTCACTGCGGTGGCTTCTCTTGTTATGGAGCATGGGCCCTAGGTGTGCGGGCTTCAGTAGTTGTGGCTCGCAAGCTCAGTAGTTGTGGCTTGCAGGTTCTAGAGCACAGGCTCAGTAGTTGTGGCACACGGGCTTAGTTGCTCCGTGGCATGTGGGATCTTCCCGGACCAGGGGTCGAACTCGTGACCCCTGCATTGGCAGGCGGATTCTTAACCACTGCACCACCAGGGAAGCCCAATTCCAGTGTTTTTATTACAGAACCTTATACCCACCGTTAGCTGCTATTCATGTTCATTCTTGAGCCTCTGGCTTCGACCTTTCCAGGGAGTAAACTGCCCACCTTCTTCTGCTGCTGGGTGGGAGATACCATCACCTGGATTTACAGGGTCAGTAAAGGGACCTGGAGCTCTAAATGCTCATCATACAGCCTCTTGGTCACTTCTGTTTCAGTATCTCCTGTACCCCAGCCTCCATTGTGCTCTGGTCAATGTGCAGAGTTCTGTGGCTTGAATCAGTTTTCTGTTTGCAGGTTCTCTACTCTGCAGGCACATGAAGGTCTCAATTTTCTGTTTTTCTGGGTCAATTACCATTCATCCATTCACTTTTCATCTTCAAAATTTTGATATCTCTACTGTCATTTCTTCTGTTATGTTTGTTCTCAAGAGTTTATGCTTTTAAAATATTTGTATTCTTATTATGCAGTTTTATAATAGCACTTTGGTAAACTTTTCTTCAGTTTTAGGTTGTGCTTTCTTCTAGACTGGATGCTTTGCCTTTAGATGATTTTTTTCTTGGGCAGTTAGCTGAAGTATGCTTGCATAGTGGCCATTTGCTTCTTGTGTCCAGGCATTTCTCATTTCTATTCAGATATATTATTATATTATTCTTATTTTGCTGTTATATAGAGTGGCTTTGGGACTCATTACTCAGTATGTCTGAGACAGGTTAGTTTTCCTTTTCAAGTTGTAGTTTCAGGTCTTGGTATTTTGTGTTCTGAACACTTTTCTTTTTGTTTGGGATCATGGTGGGTTGAGGGTCAGGAAAGTGGAAAAGCTCATGCAGATCAGTGTACAGCCTTTGGAAGAAATACCTGGGGTTGTTCCCTAACTTCTGAGATTTTTGCCAGTACATTATGCTAAGTTTACACACCCTTGGGGAAAATATCACTTTTCTTTAGAATATGGGATAGTTCATACTCTTTCCCCAGCTTTGTTGATGGGGAGGGGACTACAAGAAAAATTACATCTGTTAAAAAACAAAATTTAAATGAGTGAATTTGAAGATCTAGTTGGCTTTATTAAACAGTTCATGAATCAGGCAGCCTCTCATCTGGCAACAGAGAGATACTCTGAGGGGTTACACGACATGGAAGGCTTTTATAGTAAGGAGGACAGGACAAGGAAGGGAAGTCATCAGCAAGGAAAAAAGTTCACGTTCATTGGAGGAAAGTAAAAGTTCAGGTGATGACGGCCTCTCATTGGCTGAGCTGTAGCGTTTTCCATTGGCTGGGCTTGTTGCTGGGCAGGAAGGAAGTCTTCCTCCTCCTGCTGGGGTAGTAAAGTAGTAGCACTTTCTGTCAGTGCAAGGTGGGTCTATTCCTGTTGAGGTCAGTAACTGAGGTCTTCTGGTTGGGGGTAATTGATGTCTTCCTATTTGGGGTGATTGACGATGAGTGTATGAGAGCTTCCTCTACAGGCCTTCCCGACTCCAAGTTTAGGTGAGATGTCCTTTTATTAATTTTCACGCACCCAACATCTGAAACAAATAAGTGAAAGTGGTGGGGTGAGCCCCGTGGGGCAGCTGATGGCTGAGTCAGGCTGGTGTGCTGGAGGGGGTAGGACGAGGTCGCCAGACCTGGAGCAGCCTTGGTCTCCTTTCTCCTTAACGGCCATAAGGAGAGTAAGCAGGTGGTGCCAGAGTGGGACGGCCTAGTCTGGAAATGCTGACAGTGGACGAGTACCCCTGCGGCTGCTTTTGGAATGCGTGTCAGGATCAGAATCCTGCAGTTGAGAATCTGGAAGGCTCTGTCCCAGTGGCTAGAGAGTCCCACTCCATAATAAAGATGTCACCAGGGACCATTTTTTGAAGTTTCTGGGGATAAATGAGAAGGAATATATCAACTGACTAAGATGATGTTCGTTTATTACATACATCATGTCTTTCAAGGCTTTGAAAAGCACTCTTCTTTTGTCTAATTAGTCATTGTGACCATGTTTCCATGGAAACCATTATGTTTGTACCCACAACAGACGCGTGTGCATCCATTAAAAGGGACACAGTTGCCAAACGTGAGCTGTGGGCCCAGGGTGGAGTGGCTTTTTACAGCACAGCCACTGGAGCTTCGGCAAGAAGTGTCAGAAAACAAGCAAATGGCTGTCCCTGTCCATGAAGAGAGACGCTCTTTCTGGTGTCAGGCCCTGGATTTAGGGGAGTGTGAAACCCAGGAAAACTGAGTGCTCATGCTCATGGTGTGAGCCCATGGGACAGATTTACTCTTTTTTTTGTTTTTAAACCGGTGTCAAAGATTTTTTTTTAACCCATTAATTACTGAAGAAACCAGTAAGGTGTTAAAAACTGGTTCAGAAGAGATTCCAGAAAGTGGATGTGAATGGAAGTCAGGAAGGTGGAAACGAGTAGGTTAATAGATGCAGAATTGGCTTGTTCCAAGGTGGGAAATGTGGATGGAGAGAAGGTTTAGGTTTTCATTTTTAAAAAAGTATTGAGAGGGAATTCCCTGGCGGTGTAGCAGTTAGTGTTTGGAGCTTTCATTGCCCTGGGCCCAGGTTCGATCCCTGGTCAGGGAACTAAGATCCCGTAAGCCACACGGCACAGCCAAAAAAAAAAAAAAGAAAAGAAAAAAAATCGAGAGCTGAAAAGTGCCCAGTGGAAGTAAGTGAGCACTGATGGAGGGCAGGACAGGCTGGGGTGGGGGACTAGAGTAGGACCATGCTACCTAGACCTGGACTGTCCAGGAGGGCTACACAGCACAGGAACAGGAGGCTGCAAGGGGACGAGGCTGGGTGGGTCCCATCCTGCTTATTTTATGCACCCAGCGCAGGTCCAGAATCAGGTTAGGTGCACGGCCGACACTGGGACCTGAGGGGGTGGGAGAGTCTCGCCCGGGAGAGTCTCGCTCAGGAGAGTGGAGCTGGAGCAGACCAATGAAAACCCAGGATTACAGGGTTACTGGTTTCTGCTCTGGGGCTAGAAACCAGTCCCTCACGGTATCACGTCACTCATTTCTGCCTCAGAGCCTAGAACTGCAAAAGGACTTTTGTGTTCCTCCCGGCTGCTTTGTCTGATGGGATTTCAGGACTAAAAAGACCTGAGCTAACTTGTCAGGTACTGACCATCAGCACAAGCTATAGAAATACTACAAGAATGAAGTCCTCAGACTCCAAACAAAAAACCTTTTTATTAAAGCATGCAAAAAGGGAAAAAATTTTACTAGAGAGGCACTTGGCTTATCTAGAAACTTCACCTCTGTGGACCCAGGAAACAAACAGAAGTGAAGCTATCACAGATCTCATTGTTTATAGACCCATGCGAGGCAAGCCCTTATTCATAGCAATTATCTCTTGTTTTGCACACAGTTCTAATAACCCCTGTATTTTTGGCGTCCTGGTCATAGTGGATTACAAGTAACAAGAGCTGTTGGTATGGCTGTCGGCAGGCACATTGACACCAGCCGGAGGGAGCAGCTGAGAGCCTGACAGTGAGGGCAGGAGCCTGAGAAATATAAGAGCAGTTACAAAAGGCTCTGACCTAGGATGCTGGGGCCATATCATATTGGAGTAAAAAGCCCTCCACTCATCCCTGGCCTGGCCCAGCTATTGACCTTGCTTAGCGATAGACTTGAGTCAGCAAGGAAAAAAGTTCCTGACAACAGCGGGAGTTTGGGGGCCATAAATTTCTGAGTTCAATTCCCCACTCATTGTCTGTGGGACTCCAGGCAAATCACTTAGGAAAATGCTTTCATCTTAGAGTGTTGGGAGGATTAAATGAGCTTACCAGGCACACAGTAAATGTTCATTCAAAGTTACCTGCTATTAGCAGAGAGGTGAATGATGGTCAGCTACCTGCCACGATGTGGACAAATCTCAAAAACATTATGGGAATGCCTTTGTGGTCCAGTGGTTAGGACTGAGTGCTTTCACTGCCGTAGGCCTAGGTTCAATCACTGGTCAGGGAGCTAAGATCCTGCGAGTCGCGTGGCCAAAAAATAACACCCCAAAACAAAAAACACAATGACGAGAGAAAAAAGTTAGGCACAAAAGGGGACCCACTGTGTGGTTCCATTTACAGAAATCACAAAAACAGGCAAATCTCATCTCTGACGTTAGAGGTCAGGATAACAGTTATGGGACTTAGTGACTCTAAGCAGGCCTTCCCCTTTCTGTTGTAAAATAGAACAAATACGTACAGAAATCCACATAAAACAAATATGCAGAATCTTAGTGGGTTCTTGTAAGGCCACCAGAGAAACTGGTCCTGTTCACTGCCTCCTTCCTCCCTCCAAATGTTTTGTTTCTTGATCTGGGTGTTGGTTACCCAGGGGTGTTTATGAAAAGTCAGGGGGCTGTGTACTTAAGATAGGTGCATTTCTCTCCATGCATATTACTATTTTTGGGGGGTGGGAGCTGCGCCGCATGGCTTGTGAGATCTATGCATATCATGCTTCAATAAAATTTAAAATGTCAGTTATTATTATTGTTATTAATATTATGATTGTATTAACTACTATAAACTTCGAGCTCTTCATCTGTATCACGGGGATGATGATTCCTCTCTCTCGCAGAATTGTTACAAGACGCGGTGCTCCCAGCACATTCACCCATCGGTCCATTCAACAAATATTTTCTGAGCCCCTACAGGTCCGGGCACTGTTCTACGTTCTGGTGGTAAAGCAGTGAATCAGACAGACAAAAATCATGAAGCTTATGTGCTAGTGAGGGCAGAGATACATGCTAGGCCTTCACTTAAAGGAACCTATTAAATTCTGACAACACCCTCTGGTTCAGAAGACAAAATCCTGGAGCACATCTCCATCCCAACTGGTTAAGATACTCTTTTTTTTTAAAAAAAATTATTTATTTAGGTTGCACTGGGTCTTAGTTGAGGCATGCATGCGGGATCTAGTTTCCTGACCAGGGATTGAGCCCAGGCCCCCTGCACTGGGAGTGCAAAGTCTTACCCACTGGACCACCAGGGAAGTCCCATTTGGCTTGGGTTTGATTTGGCTCCCTAAGTCTTTAACTTCAGTTGTTACGAAACCTTGGCTAGGACAAAGTCGGACAGAGAAAGTCTTGTGTGTGCTACACTGAGAATTTCCTCCTGTCCTAGAATTTCTGGGTGCAGTTAAATTGTGACTTAGAGCAAACCATCCTTCGTGGGCTGAGGGATGGATATCCCATCAAAAGAAACGTCTTCTCCCTCCTGTTTTGAGGAACTTAGGTTTCTAGGCCCTGAGCCCTGCAGGCAGGAAAGTGTTAAGAAAGAAATGTGCATTTCCACTGAACAAGAAAATCAACTTAGAAAAGAAATGTGTATTGGAAAATATCTATTTGCCTGCAAAATAATGTAAAAATAATGAGCTCCTATTCCCCTTTGATGTGCAGCGCACGCTTTTAAGGAAAGATTCTGCATTTCTGAGATACTGGGCCTGGCGAGTAATGAAGTGGTTGTTATGGCAACAACTTTCAAAAGCAAGTATTTTCTGAGATGTGCTCCACACAGCCGTCGTGAGAGAGGAAAACATGAAAACAGAGACAGGGAGATGAGCCCAACAGAAGGCATCAGATGCCGGGAGCCCCCACTCTGTGTCCGAGGGGGAGGGAAAGGGGCCCCTCACCACCACCCCTGCCTGGCTTTGCAAACCTGCAGGGGAAGCCAGGGCCCTGCCCTGGAAGGAATCGGGGTGAGGGGCTGCCCAGAGGAAATCAGGGCTGAGATGGTGTCTCTCCCCTGGAGATGCACCCTGAGTTCGATCACCAGTCCGTCCTCCTCTTCCAGGCCGGCCTCCCAGCCTCAGCCTCTGCCCCTCCCATCTTTCTATCTGCTCCCTCCTGCCCCCCCTGCTCAAGAGCACCAAACACCATCCCATTCATTCCAGAGCCCTATTTCTTTCCACTAGCATTCAGGCCCACCAAGCTGGTACTCAGTGTGTGCAGACGTGGCTCCAAGAGCTGGCATGCATCACCTCCTCTAACCTTCCCAATGACTCCAGGTGCCCAGAACAGCGCCTGGCACAGAGTAGCTGATCCTCTCTATTTGTTGAGTGAATGCATGGTCCTTCTCTGGTAGCTACTGCCATCGTCCCCATTTTTCACATGAGGAAGTTGAGGCTCAGAGATGTTCAGTGATTGCCCTCACCCTGAAGACAGTGAGCAGTGAAACTCGGCTGCCACCCCTCTGCCTGGCACTGTCACTTTGTGCCTCCTCTTCCCTGCTTCCCTGTCTTTGCTCATATGCTGTGTCTCTGCCTTGTACACCCTCTCCTGTGTCCTGTAAGGCCTGGCTCAAAGGCACCTTGACCATGATGTTTGTTTGTTTGTTTTAATTTATTTATTTTTGGCTGTGTTGGGTCTTCGTTGCTGCACGGGCTTTCTCCAGTTGAGGCGAGCGGGGGCTACTCTTTGCTGTGGTGCACGGGCTTCTCGTTGCGGTGGCTTCTCCTGTTGTGGATGGGCTCTAGGCGTGCGGGCTTCAGTAGTTGTGGCACGTGGGCTCAGTAATTGTGGCGCACAGGCTTAGCTGCTCCGCGGCATGTGGGATCTTCCCGGAACAGGGCTCAAACCTGTATCCCTTGCACTGGCAGGCGGATTCTTAACCACTGCGCCACCAAGGAAGCCCCAACCATGATGTCTTGAAAAAGCCACCCCTAAACTAGAGCCCTGGCTGTGTCAGGGCCCAGGGATGGGGGTTCCTCTGCATCTGGGCAGGGACTGCAGGAACAGAGCCGCTTCTGGGGGACCACGTCTGTCTCTTTCACTTTTCCCCTGCCAAGCAGTGCCTGGCACAGGAGAGGCACTCAGTAGCCCTTTGTTGAAGGAAAGAAACTTTGGAACCCAGACGGTTCTGGATAAGCCTGTTGGGTCAGTCGCCAGGTTTCTGAGATCCTCAGGGCTGCCCCAGCCAAAGCTTCCTTGCGACTGGGAAACTGGGTCACATCCCGTTCAAGTTCACATCTGACAGTGGCCGTGAGGAGAGGAGCATTTGGGTGTGTGGGGCACAGGAGTATGTAGAGTGTGTAAATGCGTGTTTGTCTATGTGTGTGTGTGTGGCCTCTTCAGAGGTGGTTTGCTTTAAAAGGGAGTCTGGGGCTACATATTCCCCAGCATGTGCTTCTGAGTCTGGGGTAAGGTGATGGGTGTACTAATGGCTCTGGATCTGCTCTCTAGAGGGGCATGTGTCTAAAGATGTGCGTGTGTTTCAGGGGGAGAGAGAGTGTGTGCGTGGCCTTGACTGAGCGGACTTGATCTCTCAGGGAGCATTTGTTTACATGCATGTGTATCTGTGTGTGTTTCATGTGCATACATGCGGGTGTATGTCAGTGTGTGTGCATTCCTGGCTTTGATGTAGAGAGAGAGTGTGTGTGTATGTGTGTGTGCTGCAAGGAGAGATTGTATAAACGTGTGTAAGGAGCGTGCCTGGGAACGTGTGGATGCATGCGTAGGGAGAGGGGCGTCTGCATTCAGGGGCTGCTGTGTCTGCCAGGTAGAGGCAGAAGGAGCCCATTGATGATGGGCTGTATTTTCAGTTCAGTGCTGGGCGAGAGCTCCTGGCAGCTGCTGGCTGACCCGCGATCACAGAGTGAAGGCTATGCCATTGGACTGTCCTCTGGATCATAAAAGTTAAGGGTTAGAGACGGAATCAGCTTTGGAAGTCACCTAGTTCTACCCCTGATGTCACGCCTGATGAAAAACAGAGGGGGGAAGTGGGCTCCAAGATCACACAGCAAACTCAAGATAAAGCTGGAACTTGGACTTGTACCTGGGTCTGAGATTCCCTCATTAACCCCAATCCACTGCCAGGTCCCTGAGGAGGAGGGAGAGGGTGAACCACAGAGTAATTAATATCAGGCAGCAGAGTATTATAAAATTTCATTCCCACTTTAATTAGGGAAACTTTTTTTTTTCTTTTTTAATAGACGTCTTTGTTGTGTCAATTAGTTGATTGACTATCATTGGTTTCTGGGTTAGGGAAACTTGATCCGCGGTGAATGAATTTGTTTATCAGGGAAAAGGAGCCAGGGGATGGGAAAAGAAATTCAATTAAGTGTCAGTCTGCTGAGTGACAGGTTGCATTTGATAGGACTTTTAGCTTAATTGCTTGTATTTCATTAAGAGATTTATTTGTCAAGAGAATTCTTCATTTTAAAATCTCGGGCAGTGTCTGAGCAGCTTCTGGCTATTTTTTCTGCATTGATTGAGGTTGCTGAAACACGGACCTGGAGAATTACCTGGCACCTCAGAGACATTCTTGTCTCTACTAAGATCCTCCCTAATCCTAGCTCCTGGGGCTGACACTCCCTCTCATCCTTCCTGTCCCAAAGTTATACCCAAAGCCTGGCAAGTGTCTGCATGTCTCTGGGGAGAAAAGCCCATATTGCTCTTTAGATTTTCAAAAGGATGTGAGTCCCGAAGAAAGTAACACTCAGTAGGCTGATTACCTTTTGTTCTTTGTTGTTGTTTTTCCCCACAAAAACAGGTTGAATTTTGTGCAGATTTGTAAAATTGTCCATGAAGGCAGTGCTAAATATTAACAAAATAATTTTGTATTAACAAAAGTGATTTTCAAAATAAGTATCCTTGAAAATAAAGTCATCCCTACAAGATTTAATTTAATTGGAGAAATGATTACTACCTTTTTTTATTTTCAAAGAATGTCATGTAATCTCAAAAATGGGTGCATTCTAAATCAAACGGGTCTTGGTGTCCTGGAGGTAATTAAAATGTATGTATTGTGACTTATTTGAGCTGTTTTTCTTTGAAGGCTTCCTGATCCTTCTCATGAGAATTGTCTAATGTATAATTTATAATAGTTGTAGGGGATGATCTCCTTGTTTTATAAACGAGAAAACTGAAGCACAGAGAGGGCAAGAAGTTTTTCCAAGGACACACAGCAAACCAGGGGCAGAACTAGGATGAACACCTGTTCCCCCAGCTTCTTTTCCAAGAATCTGGCTCTCTGTGGGGCCTCTGGGATGGTTGGGCTTAGGGCCTGCAGGGGCAGCTCAGCTGACAGCCCATCTTTTCCTTTTGATTGATTAAGGCAGGAGAGCAGAATGGTAAGGACAGCTGTCACCACCTGTATTTAAATCCTGGATCTGCTGCTTATTATGTGACCCTGGGCAAGTGCCTCAACATCTCTGGTAAACTGGGGATATAGTAAGATTATCTGTTTTACTGGGTTGTTGTGAGGTTTCCATGCAATGTACTTGGACTGTACCTGGTCATACTTAATAAATATCAGTTGTAATTATTATTGTGCTTTTCAAGTAAGATTTCATTGGGAAGTAAAAGTTTTCCAATTCTTAAACATAATTGAGGACCACTGTTTTGTACTATGTAAACTCCATTCCCACCCCTCGTCCTTAAACAGGAAATGATTTACTCCAGGAGATGGGTGGATTCAGTTCTAGTCCGTGATGAATGGTGGTGAAAGCAGATTTCCTGCCTCCTCGGGCATTGCTCTTTCTGGTGTTCCCTGGTACCAGAATATTTTTATTTTCTTCTCTATGGTAAATATTTATTCGTGGTTCTCCCTCTCTTCTCCTTCCTGCCTTCTTCATTACTCTCTCCCTTATTTCTCTCCTTCCCTCCCTTCCTTCCTTCCACTCAGGTACAGGAACTGTCTCCTATAGACTTGTAAATGCCAGTCTTGCACCACTCTTTCCAACTCTGCATTCAGTGGTGTCATGTTGGTGGCCATGGTGTCAATATTTACACTATGGAAATTAGGGAACTTGTAGTAAGGGCTTTTTTGGTTTGTTTGTGCTTTGGACAGCTATTTTACAGCACATCATTTCCTCCATCCATCCTTCCTTTGTTCATCCATCTCTTTGTATGTCCAAACATCCACCCACCAAACCATCACCCATCGAACCATCCATCCATCCCACATTTATTAAACACTTTTTGTGGGCCGGGCCCTGTATAAGATCTACAGGGAGGACAGAATTGGCCAGAGCCTGCTCCCTGCCCTATAGGAACTGACAATTTAGTGGAAGAGACACCTTACATCTGTCTCACATTCAGGGACTGTCTGGACATTATTTCATTTGATGATCATGGTCAGTATTGCTACCTCAGTGAAACAACTGAGGAGATTAAAGCTCAGAGAGGTTAAGTGAATTGCCTGAGGTCACACAGCTGGCTGTACATTCATTTGTTTACCTGTCTGACAAGGCATGATCTTCAGCTTACCAAGCTGCTCAAATCCAGCCAGAATGTCAAGGTGAAAACAGATTTTCAAACCTGTCCTTCAGGAATAAGCCGTCTTTTAAAAAAAATGAAAAGAAAGAAAGGGGAAGAATAGGGAAAGTTATTTTTCCATCTTGCTTAGATGGGGACAGTTTTGAATTTATTTTTTCAGATTGAACAGTTGTTCCTCAAATGGATAGTGATAGGTGATCTAAAAAATAATCTTTAAAACCGTCGCCGAGTTGGGCACTTCCTTCGGGTGACATAACTCACTGTGACAGAATGCATTTACATTCACAGAAAAGAAATTGAAAGGAGTGGAGGGTGTTGGTGTGAACTGCCAGTTTCTTAACCCTCTCCGTTCACCACTCTCACCCCTTTCCTCCATTGCCCATGGGCCTGTGGGCACTGCCGTTCTCCCCTTGCTACCTTCAGCCACACGTCTCTGTATGCATCAAGCACTGAAAGCATTTCATTTGTGGATCACAGGTCCCAGGCCAAGGAAAGAGGGTGTGGATTTCTTGATGGGCCAAAGAAAGAGGTGCTTGGACCTTTTGGAAGATGATGCTCACTCTTTCTCTATGGATTCTTATCTGTTCCCTTTGCATTTCTTTCTCTTTTTTTAACCCCCTTTGCATCTCTGTTCCCCCCCTATGGCCACCGTAGTAACAAGGAGTGGGCTCTGCTTTGGGAAGGCCAACGTGAGGCCAGATGGGGCTCAGGGACAAGGATCAACTCTTAATGCACAGTGTCCATGGAATCCATGTCACAAGTCCTCCTGGTTTGGAGGGTGGCCTCCCTCCAAAGGCAGAGTTCCAGGGCCATGCTAGGGTTACTGGCAAGAGTTTTGTTGGACAATATGGACTCTCTTTTGTGCGATATTTTCATTGCGCTTCCCAAGGCATGTTTTGTTATCTGCAGGCTGATTTCTCTTTTTCTGCATCCTGTCTGCCATTATGGCTCTGGAGAAAGAAGCAAGCAGGTGCCACCTTGCGAAAGAAGAGGCTGATCTGATATATGGGCGGGTCTTAGATCAGCTTCCTAGAGTCAGAGCCTGAGATGGGGATTCATGTGAGAGTGATTTATTGCAGAGTGCTCTTAGGAGGAGAGGGGCCAGGGAAGCATGAGAGACAGGCCAGCTTCAGCCTGATCCCACAGGGAGCTCTGGAACATGAATTGTGTCACTGAGTTGGTCCCCACTGGCGACAAGGGGCTGGCATTTGTACCTCCATGTCATCAGTCAATGGCCACAGGATGTCGCTGGTTGGGGAGGGAGAGTAACCTCCTAGGGGAGGGAGATCCTGCCAAAAGCAAGTCTCCAGGGAAGGGGACAGTATTTTTATTATTATTATTATATTTTTTTTTTCTTGCCTCGCCTTGCGGGATCTCAGTTCCCTGACCACGGACTGAACTTGGGCCCACAGCAGTGAAAGCGGGGAGTCCTAACCACTGGACCGCCAGGGAATTCCCAGGGACAGTATTATCTTTAGCTGTCAATTCTCACAGGATCTGGGGCTTGGGGCCACTAGTCTGGTAAAGGGGATACAGCTTGGAAACCAACAGCATTTAGTGCAGGGAGGGTCCCGACGAGAGAGGAAGAGGAAGTGGAGCCGCGGTTCCTCTTCCTGCCTTGGTGGATTGTGGGAGGAGACGGAACCCCGAGGACGAGCAACGGTGTAGGCACCGTGTGTCCAGACCCGCCCTCCTTGGCTTAAAGATAGACAGGACAGGCCCTCATCTCTCCTTCCCGAGGCCTCTGCTTGGCTTCCTGTTTGGGCTGCCAGGAGGAGAGAGCTCTGTAGGAGGCCCCTGAAGACTGCGGTGGGCTGTGCGGTGAGAGGGAAGGGCCCAGCCATGGGGGTTCAAAGCAAGAGCCTGTCACCAACGCATCTGTGGTGAGAGGTCAAGGGGTCTTATAGGAAAGGCTCTTGAGGGCTGTATGGTGATGCTGTTGTGCTGGTAGCAGTTGAAGTGAGGGGTGGGAATATTCAGAGAAGACCCCAGCCTGATGTCTGCTGGAGAATAGACCACAGACTTAGTAAATGCTAACAGAATGTCTAGGATCAGGCCCTGTGGTAGAGACAGCTAGTGTTCCACCTACCAGGCATTCGTGCTTGCCCTTGCATAGCGTGGAATTGTTGCTAGGAGTGGCTGCCCAGAGGTTGAGACACAGATGTAGAGAATGGGCATGTGGACACCAGCGGGGGGAAAGTGGCAGGCCGGGGGGATTGGGAGATTGGGATTGACGTGTATACGCTAATGTGTATAAAGTGGATAACTAGTGGAAGCCTGCTGTATGTATTAAAAAATTAATGAAATAAAATTCAAAAATTCAGCAAAACAAAACAAACAAAAAAAGGAGTGGCTGCCCAGACAGGGACTATATTTCCCAGTGAAGCTTGCATGTATGCCTGGCCGTGTGACAAGTCCTCACCAGTGGAATGTGAGTGAAAGTCGTGTGTGTCCATTCTGGGCAGTAGCTTTTAAGAAGGGGGTGGGACTTCTCTCTGTTCGTCTAGGGGCTAGAAGAAGACTCTATGGTCCGCGAGGTTGGCAGAGCCAAAAATGGGAGGAGCCTGGGTCCTTGAATCATCACATGGAGGAAAGCTGCCCATATACTAGGAAACACCTCATTGGACTGTTATGTGAGCAATGGGGGGAAAAAAATCTATTGTGTTAAGCCAGTGGGATTTGGGGGTTTATTTGTTACAGAAGTTCGTGTTGCCCTGACTATTTGAGGCCTGACCAGGCATCTCCAGCAGACACAAATAGGCACTAGCACAGGGCCAACTCTTCACCCACTTCTGATCTCACTCCCCACTCCCTGGAAGCAAAAGTTCACATAAACTCCCCCTTCAATAGTCAGGTGCCATCTTCAAAAGGCGGAGGTGGGGGAAGAGATCTGAAAGACTCATTAATAAAAGACAGACTGATATGAGACATTGCTTAAATATTTGCTGTTCAACGTGTGGTCCCTGGTCTGGCAGCATCAGCATCACCTGTAACTTGTCAGAAATGCAGATTCCCCGGTCCCAGCTCAGGCCTCCTGATTCAGAATCTGCATTTTGAGAAGATCCCCAGGTGATTTGCGTGAACATTACAAGTGTGAGGAGCTCTCCTCAGAGAAAGGTACTACATCATGAAATGTGCCTCTTGGCCAGGCACACAGCTGAAAACAGCTGCAATGTATTCATTCTTTCATTCTATTCATTGTTTCATTTGTTGTTGCAACCCATCATTACTTATTGAACATCTGCTATTTTCCAGGCAATGCCCTGGAGAAGCAAGGCAGATACAGTCCCTGTCCTCACAGAGCTTGCTGTCTATTGCGGGGGAAAGAGACATTAAACATAAACATACAAATAATTACAATTGTGATAAGTATTAATATTACAAAGAAAAAGTGCAGGTAACAACGAAAGCGTAAAACAGGGAAACTACCTAGTTCTGGAGCCTCAGAGAAAGCCTACCTGAGGAAGAACCATTGAAAGTGAGACTTCAAAGAGGAACAGAGGTACTTCCCTGGTGGCGCAGTGGTTGGGAATCCACCTGCTAGTGCAGGGGACATGGGTTTGAGCCCTGGTCCAGGAAGATCCCACATGCTGTGGAGCAACTAAGCCCGTGTGCCACAGCTACTGAGCCTGCACTCTAGAGACCGTGAACCACAACTACTGAGCCCACGTGCCGCAACTGCTGAAGCCCACGCACCTAGAGCCCGTGCTCTGCAACAAGAGAAGCCACCACAGTAAGAAGCCCACACACCACAATGAAGAGTAGCCCCTGCTCGCTGCAACTAGAGGAATCCCGCGCGCAGCAGCGAGGACCCAAGGCAGCCAAAAATAAATAAATAAATAATAATTTAAAAAAGAACAGAAATCAGCCAGATGAAGAAGGGGGGTCAGTAGTGTTCCAGGCAGAAGAAAAAGCATGTGCAAAGGCCCTGAGTCATGAAGAACCTTGAAGATCTAGAATAATTAAAAACAAACAAACAGAAAAGAACCCAAATCCTTGCTCTGAACTTGAGAAGAATAAGTGAGAGAGAGAGTGGGGTGGAATGGAACGGAGAGGAGGCAGAGATGAGACACTGCAGCCTCTCACAGGCCATAAGAAAGATCTTGGACTTTAAGAGCAGAAGGGCACCCTTGGAAAGGATATTTAGTGTAACTGGTAAGAGCTTGAACTCAGGAACCACACTGCCTGAATTTAAATCCCGGCTCAGCCAGTTACTGGCTGTGAGACCTCGGGCAAGTTACTTAACCTTTCAGCACCCCAATCTTCTCATCTGTAAAAGGAGAATAACCGAGTGCCTATTTCATAGCATAGTGTGGCTTTGAGGATTAAATGAGTCGCTATGTGTAAAGGGCTTGTATGAGTGAATAGCACATAAGAATTTGCAATTACTGCTGAAGGGTTTTAATCAAGAGAGTAATATGATAAGATTTGTGCTTTAAGAAATCACTCTCCATACTGGACTTCCCTGGTGGCGCAGTGGTTAAGAATCCGTCTGCCAATGCAGGGGACACGGGTTCGATCCCTGGTCCGGGAGGATCCCAAATGCCATGGAGCAACTGAGCCCCTGCGCCATAGCTACTGAGCCTGCACTCTAGAGCCCACGAGCCACGACTACTGAGCCCGTGTGCCACAACTGCTGAAGCCCTTGCACTCTGGGGCCTGCATGCCACAACTGCTGAGCCTGCGTGTTGCAGGTACTGAAGCCTGCGCACCTACAGCCTGTGCTCCACACCGGGAGAGGCCACAGCAATGAGAAGCTCGTGCACGCGAGGAAGAGTAGTCCCCACTCACCGCAGCTAGAGAAGGCCCGCGTGCAGCAACGAAGACCCAATGCAGTCAAAATTAAAAAAAAAAAAAAAAAGAAATCACTCTCCATACTGGATGAGGGGAAACTAGATTGCAGCAGAGAAAGAGTGAAAGCAGAGAGCCCGGTTAGAAGATTATGGTTACCCAGGAGTGAGATGATGGCAGTTTAGACCAGGGTGGAAGCAGTAGAGGTAGAAAGAGGGTGAATGAATAGGACTTGGTGGTTTGTTGGATATGTGTGCTGAGGGTGTGGTGAGGGGTTGGTGGGCAGAAGAGGAGTCAAGGGCGACGGCCAGGTTTCTAGTTTGAGCATCTTGGTGGATGGCAGTGCCAGTTGGTGGATGGTGGTACCAGGTTTTCAGTGGAAGTTGATGAGTTCAGTTCTGGATGTGTTCAATCTGAGATGCCCGAGAGACCTTAAAATGGAGATATTGAACAGGTAGACGAGATGCAGGAGCTGCGGATAAATACTTGGGAGCCACTAGCATATCGGTGACAAGGAAAACCATGGGAAGAGATGAAACTGCTCAGAAAGAGCCTACAGAGTTAGGAGGGTTTGCAGTCACGTAGACTTGTATTTGTATGGTGTATGGGAGAGTTATTTAGCTTCCTTGAAACTCGATCTCTGATACGAAAACTGAGGATAATTACTCCTACACCATAGGGTTGTTGTGGGATGTAAATGAGATAACGTGTATCGGGCGCTCGGCTCCATCCATATCCATAGCTTTTCTCCGTCTATCTCCCCTTCCTCACTCATCACACAAAGTTTTTCCTGCCTTGGTCTCTGAAGCATCCCACGCGCAGAGCACAGCCACGGGCCTGCTCACAACCACTGCCCAGGTGCTAAGCCCACAGCAGTCAATGTCCAGATAGGAGCCAGTGACACCAGCTAAAGCTGTCACATACATACTGTGTGAAATGAACCCTGGCCTCCGAGTCAGCAGGACTGTCATTCGACTCTCATCTCTGCCGCTCACTTGTTTGGGACCTCAGGCAAGTCTTGCACCTTCCAGGGCCGCAGGCACTTCATCTGCAAGGCAAGGAGTTAGGTGAATCTGCTTTGTGTTAGTTTCTAGGGCTGCTGTAACAAAGTGCCACAAACTGCAGGGCTTAGAACATTTATTCACTCACTGTTCTGGAGGCCGGAAGTTTGAAGTTTAAGGTGTGGGCAGAGCCATGTTTCTTTGAGAGTCTGGGTAGAGTCTTTCCTTGCCTACTCCTCGTTTTTGGTATCGGCCAGCAGCCCTTGGAGTTCTGTGTCTTGCAGCTTCATCACTCCGATCTCTGCCCCTGCCATCACACAGCCTTCTTTTCTTGTGTGTGTCTCTGTGTTTCCTCTCCTTTCCTTATAAGGACACCAGTCATACTGGATTAAGAACCAGCCACCCTACTCCAGTATGCCCTCATCTTAACTAATCACATCCGCAACGACCGTATTTCCAAATGGGATCACATTCTCAGTTACTGGGGCTAGAACTCCAAAAGATCTTTTTTTGTAGGGACACAGTTCAACTCATAACATACTCCTAATTTTTTTTTTTTTTCCTGAATTTGTGGAGAGTGAAGGTGGGAGGTGGGGAGTCTCCACAGAGGAGGGAGCTGGGGAATGTTAATTATATTTTTACTTGTGGTTAGAAAACCGTTTTCTGACTGCTAGAAATATATGTTCTATCTGTTAATTACAGTCTCCTCGTGGTAGGTGATCACTGCAGGCAAAAAAATCCTCTTATTGAGAGAACAAACAGAAAGGTAAGGGCTGGACCCAGCTACACCTGGGGAAAAGATGTTTGTGCTGAAATGGAAAATGCACGTTCCCCCACCCCCCCACCCCCCGCTCTGTTCTCCCTGGCACACTCTTTCCAGGGTGGAGGCGGGGCCAGGTGGGGGGTGATTATCTCTGCTTCTGTCAAACTGGACCACGAGGCATTGTTTGCCTTCTCCTGGGATGGGCAGCAGTACACCTTTTCCGTCCTGCTCCAGGGATAAGCCAGCTCTCCGACTGCGAGAGACTCTGATGGCTTCACCATCCTAGAGAATAGCCCACTGGCCCACTCCATGGAAGAAGTTATCCTATCAACCCTAGAGAATAATAAGGGGCCCACGTCCTGGAGGTCTTGTTGGGCCTCAAAAATTCATGGGCCAATTTCGGTCTTTAATATTTACCCACGTGAGTTGAACACATCTCCACACAAAAATCTGCACACAAATGTTTATGACAGGTTTATGCACAACTGTCAAAACTTGGAAGCAACCAAGGTGCCCTTCAGTATGTGAATGGATAAACAACTTGTGGTCCATCCACACAATGGAGCATTGTTCAGCAATTTCCAAAAAAATGATTAAGCCACAAAAAGACATGGAGAAACCTTCCAGGCATATTGCTAAGTGAAAGAAGTCAGACTGTAAAGGCTATATATTCTGTGATTCAACTATATGATTTCTGGAAAAGGCCAAACTATGGAGACAGGAAAAGGATCAGTGGTTGCCGGGGGTTTGGGAGAAGCAGGGGTAGAGGTGAATAGATGGAGCACAGGGCATTTTTAGGGCAATGAAACCATTTTGTATGATACTGTAATGGTGGATACATGACATCATGCATTTGCCAAAGCCCATAGAATCTACAACACCAAGAATGAACCCTAATTAAACTATGGACTTTAGCTATTAATAATGTACCAATACTCGTTCGTTAGTTGTAACAAATGTGCTACCCTAAGCAAGATGTTAATAATGGGAGAACTGTGTGGAGGAGTGAGGGAGCAGGAAACTATTTTCTGCCCAGTTTTTCTGTACACTTGAAACTGCTCTAAAAAATCAAGTCTGTTAATTAACAAACAAAGAAACAACCCTCATGGCCAGTCACTTTAGGCTAAGGGTGTGGGGCCTGTTGGAATTTCCCTCGTGAAGCAGCAGGTACCCGATGCAGCTCCTCGCAGCTGGGTGGCCAGGCGATGAAACACCACCAGGTCTGAACGGCGCTCCAGGCAAGAAGAACGTCCATAGCTGGTCCAGACAGCCGTGCAAGTGACTGCCTTTCGGCAGGTGTGGTGGCACGTCAGGATGCTGTTTGCAGCTGGTGGAAAATATTGAGGTTCCCAGCAGGTCGTGCCAGGCTGGAGCAGGACTAGGGTGAGGCAAGTAAGACCCTGGGCGCAAAATGTAAAGGGATGCAAAGAAACCCTCCATAATCAAGATTGGTAATATTTTATTCTTTTTAATTTTCAGCCTTGCTGCATGGCTTGTGGGATCTTAGTTACCCAACCAGGGATCAAACCTGAGCCCACTGCAGTGAAAGCGCTGAGTCTTAACCACTGGACCGACAGGGAATTCCCAAGATGGATAATATTTTAACTCAGTGTTTTTTAAAAAAATTAATGCACCAAAAAATCCATCGTCAAAATATCAAAACTTTAAGTAAAGAAAGGATCCGACCCTGTACTGGCATGACTTGGCTTCACTTGCCTCACCCTAATCTGGGCCATGTCAGATCCTGCCTTTATTTAATATTTTGATACTTTGTTCTTCATAGATTTTTTTTGCATTAATTTTTATTTTAAAAAGCATCTCAACAAAATATTTTGTATCTTGATTACTGAGATTTGGGGCAACTCCCTTAAATTTTGTGCCCAAGGCTAGTGCTTCACTTGCCTTACCTGAGTCTAGGCCCAGCCCCTATGTCTCTCAATGGTCAGGTTAAGATCTCCATTCTATAAATGTGTATGAAAGATCTACTATATGTCCTTCACCAGTGGACAAGGTAACTCGTCCCACGGGTGTTGATCTTCCTTCCCAGGCCAGCACCATTGCTCCGAAGCTCATGGCCAAGTGGCCGTGGCAGCATGTATGCACCCAACACCCAGACTTTCAGGGCTGCCCTCACTGCTCTGTGCCCAGTGTTCCAGCAGGCCTTGTTCTGCTTCAGGCCCTTAATGAGGTGCCATACCACATTGAGGGGACCTGGTGGTTGATTGGTTAATTGGCCTTCATTTGCTATGGAGGGGAAGGAATTTGTTCTTATCAGAATAGACACTGGATTTCCATTTCCTTCAGGTCCTGGCAGTGTCACCATCAACAGACTTGTATGCTCTTGACTTCAAGTGCCCAGTGACCTCTCCAGATGGCCCTTTTCACCGGGCTCTGTGCACTACCTACCTTCAGCTGGAAGGCAGAAGTAGGATGGGGGGCAAGGAGACTCAAAGGAAAGGAGTAGCTAATTATCACAGCAGCTGCAGCCTAGAGCCTCTATGTGATTGGTCCACCCTTTCTCCCAAAGGTGGTTTCTGTTGTTTCTTCATGATCCAGATAATCAGTAACACACTGGGTGCCAGAGAGGCCAAATCTGCTTCCTATTGAAACAAGAACTTGGACACAAGGTGAAGGCCCTTGAAGGCTGTTTTCTCCTTTGCTGTTGCCAAGGGCTCCTTTCTGAGTTCATCTTTATTTGCGGCCATTGAGAGGGAAGAATGAAGTTATAAAAAAGACTTGCTTCCAAGGCATATCATTAAGGCGCCTCTTTGTTCGCTGGCTTCTCCTGCTGGGTTTTTAATAGTGGCCTTTGCAGCATCTGGGGACTTGCACCCGAGCTCAGAGAGAGGCACCAGGCACTCTCACGGCCCCACAACGCTCTGGGAGACCCTGTCACACACCTTAACAGGTGAGCCAGCTGAGATCCAGAGATGTGTGACGAGATTGGATAAAGAGGGGAGCAGACAGCTTGGCCACTTGGGGAGTGGGGACAGATGCATCAGACAGGGTTGTTGATCACACCCTGGGAGATTTCTCGGAGACTAGAAAGATGTTTGGATGGTGGGGAACCAAAAATCAACAAATAAATTTTGATTGCCCAGACAACAGAAATTTTCCATTTTGTCATATAAATGGATAACATTTATTCTGATCATTTATTCTAAATATGTGTTCTGATTGGCTAGTGCAGAGCTGTCAGGGAGAGATAGCATCTTATACCAGCTCACTAAGACTCTTAAGAGCCAGATAGGAGTTCAGGAAGGGCTGGATCAAGGGGACATCCTGAGAGAGCTGTTGCTGAGCTGTGTTGTTGACTCTGCACATCTCCAGGAATTCACTTTCTAAGCCTCAGTTTGTTCTTTTATAGAATAGAAGTGTTGGATTAGAATCTCAGTGGTTCCAAACTGTCAGAGGCATTTCTAGTGAAGCATTTTTCCATATATCAACACAGACTTGCTGAAGTAGAATCTAATCCTTCTGGCACTGGCATTCTGCAATGCTGGGTTTTATGATTTTGTAGCTTCATTTAGGTTTAGGTGAGAAAAGTAGCCAGATTGTATACGAGCTTTCTTTGTGGTTCCTGGACCTGATTCCAACATGCATGGGAGAGTTCCCCCTCACTTCCAACAAGCAATTCTTGGATACCAGCAGAGTGTCCAAGAATTCAACTCAGTCCTGACACTATCTACCCGGAGATAGCATCAGATTCCACAGCTTAAGGGTTCAGTCCTACAAGACTGCCCCTCCCATCGCCAACTTACCAATTGCAAGCCTAGGTTGTTAACTGTGCTTCTGACCGACTGGATATAAATCAGAGGTTCCCATGACACTTGGGTGTGATTAATTTGCTAATGCAGCTCACAGAACACAGAGAAAATATTTTACTTACTAGATTACTGGTTTATTATAAAAGGATATAATTTAGGAACAGCCAGATGGAAGAGGTGCATAGGGCAAGGTATGGGGAAAGGGCGCAGAGCTTCCATGCTCTCTCCAGATGCACCACTGTCCCCAAATCTCCGGGTGTTCACCAACCCACAAGCTCTCTGAAACCTATCTTTTTGGGTTTTTATGGTGGCTTCATTACATAGGCATAATTTTTTTTTTTTTTTTTTTTTTTTGGCGGTACGCAGGCCTCTCACTGCTGCGGCCCCTCCCGTTGCGGAGCACAGGCTCCGGACGCGCAGGCTCAGCGGCCATGGCTCATGGGCCCAGCCACTCCGCGGCATGTGGCATCCTCCCGGACCGTGGCACGAACCCGTGTCCCCTGCAACAACAGGCGGACTCTCAACCACTGCGCCACCAAGGAAGCCCCACATAGGCATGACCGATTAAATTATTGGCCACTGGCTATTGGTCTGTATTTCCAGTCCCTCTCCCTTTCCTGGAGGTCATGTGATTGGCTCCAGCCAACCAGCCCCCATTCTTAGGTGCTTTCCAAAAGTCACCTCATTAACATAACAAAAGAGACACCTTTATCACACTCAACACTTAGGAAATTCCAAGAGTTTGGGGTGCTGTGAGTCAGGAACTGTGGACAAAGACCAAATATATATGAGAAATGTATATTTGGTCATCTGAATGGCTAAATATATACTTTTCTTATAAATCACAGTACCACAGTCTTATAAGCCTTTAACGGGCTTTGTTTTTCTCTGAGATGGGAGCCAATGGAGGGTTTTGAGTGAGGAGTGATGTGATTTGACTCAGGCTACTACAGAAGGTTCCTTCTGGCTGCTATATTGAGGACAATATAGACGGCAATAAAGACGGCAAAGGTGGAGGCAGGGCAAGCAAAGAGGCTATTACAATGGTCCCGGTAAGGAATGATGGTGGCTTGGACCAGGGTGTTGGTGCCGGAGGTGAAACGGTGTGTAAAACACTGACCAGCTTAAAGTGGTTTGGCCTCCTAAAATAGGTTGTTGATTAATCAAACCCTGAGTTATTTTATAGAGACAGCACTGTGCATGTGCAAGACAGAAATCCACGTCTCCAAGATGACCTCGGAACCAAGAATCTTCAGTCTATGGAACTCAGAAAACAGAAATATTGCCACAGGACCCCTTAACAAAGCAAAAAGTCCTTCAGTAAGGAAAATCTGGTTTCCAGCAGCATGAGTAGCTTGTATGGACAGGTTTGAGACTAGCCAATCAGCTTCCAAGTTTGAAATTTCCCTAACACCTTAAATTTTGCCCCAACCCTGGATTGGGGAGACAGATTCGAGAGTCTTGCCTCCTGTCTCCTTGCTGGTCAACCTTGCAATAAAGCTCTTCCTTTTCTCAAAAGCCAGTGCCAAAGTACTGGCTTCTATGCGTGTCGGTCAGTGAGCCCTTGCTCAGTAACAGAGGTGGTGAAGAGGGGTTGGATTCTGAATCTGTTTTGAAGCTTAATGCTTAATACCCCAGGATTTGATGTCAGTAAATGAAAGATGTCAGTAGGTCTTGGGTCTGAGCAATGGGAAATGTAGGGTTATCTTTTCCCTAGATGGAGGAACAGCTTTGGGGCACAGAGGGGCAGTCGGAATTGGGATCTTAGTTTTGAATGTGGTGCATTTGAAACATTAGTTAGATACCCAAGTGGAGATGTTGGTGGCGGGGGTGAGGTTGGATATCCAGCTGCGGATATGAGGCTGAGTTCTAGGCTGGAGGTATAAACGTGAAACTCTTAGGTGTACATTAACATTTTTAAGGCTTTTGAAAATAATTGTCAATTTCCTTTTCAGAAACTTGGAGAAATTAACACTCTCTCAAGGGCATATGGACATTCCCAAATGCTGGGTATTACCTTAAAAAAATCCATACCAATTTGATAAGTGAAAGATAGTGTCTCAATATTCTAATTTGCATAATGTGGATTTCCAGTGAGGTTAACTTCTTGACCTTTTTTGGCCATTTCTCTTTCATCTCCTGTGTATTGCATGGTCCTGTCCTTTTGTCCGTTTAAAGAATGGGAAGGACATGTCCTTTTCATATTGATTTAGAAGAAATCTTAGATATTATGTTCTTTGTTATGTGACAAATAGTTTTTCTGAATTTTAATTTTGTAGTGCTTCCTGATACATAGAAGATTGGCATTTTAATATAGTCAAGTGTATCAATCTTTTCCCTTTTGAGTCCTAACTTTTGCTTTTTTCTCCTTTTGCTTAGAAAGCCATTTGTCTCCTAATATAAAAAAATATTAATCTGTATTCTATGCTAGTTTTTTACAGTTCAATTAAAATAATAGCTCTCTGGTTCATGAAATTTATTTTGACATATGTTGTGAGGCCTTGAATTTTTTCCTGGCCCCAAACTGTTAATGAATTTTTCTTGCATCATTTATTGAGCATTCCACAATATTTCTCATTAATTTAAATGCCACCTTAATCGATACTAAATTCTTGCATAGAGTAGGGCCTGTTTCCAGCTTTTAATTTTTTCATAGCTATGTCTATTCTTCTATACTGTTTTAATTATTATAATTTTATAACATTTAATATCTGGTAGGTAAAATCCATTATTTATTTATATTTTTGCAAATCGTCTTTATTATTCAACCTCTTTTATTCTTCTATTCAAACTTTAGACTAACTTTTTAAAAAATGATTGATTTATTATTTATTTATTTAATTTATTTTTTGGCTGCGTCGGTTCTTAGTTGCAGCGTGCAGGTTCTTCGTTGCGGCACGCGGGCTTCCCTCTAGTTGCAGCGTTTGGGTTTTCTTTTCTGTAGTTGTGATGCCTGGGGCTCCAGGGTGCGTGGGCTCTGTAGTTTGCAGTATGGGGCTCTAGTTGAGGCGCACAAGCTCAGTAGCTGTGGCACATGGGCTTAGTTGGTTGCCCCCCTGCATGTGGGATCTTAGTTCCCTGACCAGGGATTGAACCAGCGTCCCCTGCATTGTAAGGCGGATTCTTTACCACTGGACCACCAGGGAAGTCCCTAGACTAACATTTTTAAGTTCCAGAAAGTTTCTAGCCAAGTTTGTGTGTGTGTGTGTGTGTGTGTGTGTGTGTGTGGTACGCGGGCCTCTCACTGTTGTGCCCTCTCCCGTTGCGGAGCACAGGCTCTGGATGCGCAGGCTCAGCGGCCATGGCTCACGGGCCCAGCCGCTCCGCGGCTCGTGGGATCCTCCCGGACTGGGGCACGAACCCGTGTCCCCTGTATCGGCAGGCGGGCTCTCAACCACTGCGCCACCAGGGAAGCCCTCTAGCCAAGTTTTAATTTCAATTCCATTAAGCTTACTTATTACTTTGAGCAGAATCAATAGATTTGTATTATAATATTGTTTTCCCACCTTTGAATCTGGTGTGCTCCCTAATTATGCACAGATCTTCTTTCATGTCCTTGATACAGTTTTGTTGCTCCTTTAAATACTACTGCATATATCTTAATGATTTTATTCCTAGATTAAAAAATTCAAAAGTCACTTCCCATACCCCGCCCTTCCTGGCCCCTCCCCCCAATCTAATCTATCTTCTGTCACAGTAGTTCTCAACTAAGAGCGATTTTGTTCCACAGGGGACATTTGGCAATGTCTGGAAATATTTTTAGTTGTCACAACAGGGGACCAACTTCTAGTTGGGACAGGCCAGGGATGCTGCTAAACATCCTATAATGCCCAGGACAGTCCCCACAGCAAAGAATTATTTGGCCCCAAATGTCAGTAGTGCTGAGGTGGAGAAACCCTGATCTATGTTGTGCATGGAGTCTTTTCCCCATGGAGTTGTCCTACTGGTGTAATGGTATTTCGATCGGTACCAGAGGCGAATCTATAAAGTGTCAGGAGGGGTACCCTGTCCTCTGGGTGTCTGCTCTGTTCCCTGAGATGAGCAGCCCCCTATGAGAGGCTGCATCCCTGACCTGCAGGGCAGCCAAGAGTACTGAGGTGTGCTGTCCTCAATCACGGCTCAGGTTGTCCTGGGTATGTTGAAGAGACTAGGTGTCCTAAAGGAGGCCAGTCTTTGGAGGAAAACCAAAGAAGGCCTGAAAGGGAGCCCGTGATTCCTTTTTTTGGCTGCACCATTGGGGCACACGGGATCTTAATTCCCCGACCTGTGCCCCCTGCAGTGGACGTGTGGAGTCTTAACCACTGGATCGCCAGGGAAGTCCCCCGTGATTCCTTTTAAATAAACTTCAAGAACTAATAAAACTCACCTTTGGTAACAAATCAGAGAAGTGGCTGCTGGGGGTGCTAGGGCCACAAGGGAACTTTCAGGGGATTATTTCTGGCACCCTGGGTCTGGCTGTCAGATGAAGAGTGTTTCCCCGACTCTTGGCCTTTTTATTCCTTAAAAAATGTACAACCATAGCTGAAGCCCCCTGGTAATCCCTCCACCATCTCATTCCCTTTCCTGTCTCCCCAGAGGCAGCCAATGTCCCAAAGCTGGGAAGTATCATTCACATCCATATTTTTGTACTTTCCGAACAGTATAGTTTAGTATGTTTTTAAATGTTAAAGTACCACACCATGTATATCATCCTGCATTTTCTTTTTCACTTACTATTTTTATATCTACTTAATTCATTTTAACTGCTACGTAGTATTCTACTGTGTGGTACACTTCTATTTAACCAATCTGCTATTATTAGACATTTAGGTGCTTTCCAATTGTTCTTCATGACAATGCTTCAGTGAACATCCTTCCTTGTGCCTGTGTATTTATTTTGTTGTCAGTCTGAATATTGTATTTCAGTTGGCCCTCTTGAGTTCTCTAGAAAGACAATATTATCATGGACTAAGAAATGATACTTGTCTTTCTCCCCTATAGTTATGATTCATATCTATTTCTGGTCCTTTTATAGTCTTAGAAATTTCAGAACAATAGTAAATAGCAGTGGTAACAGTAACCATCCTCGTCTTTTTCTTGGCATTAATGAGGTGGCCTCTTGAGTTTCACTGTTAAAGGATGACTTGGCTTTCAGTTTGAGATAGATATTTTTTGTCATATTGAGGTATTATCTTTTTTTATCTGAGTTTATTAGGGATTAATATCATGAATAAGTGAATTTTATAAACTAATTTCAATATTATTATGATTTGACTTTTCTAATTTGAATTATTGTAGTAATAGACTTCTAAAATTGAAACAACCTTGCAGTTTTTTGATGTATTATTCTTCTTTTTGCAAGATTACCTATATTTTGTATAGTATTTTTGCATATACAACATATTAAGTGTGATTAGCCTGCTATTTTCTTGGCTATCTTTTAAGTCATGGTTACAGGGTTTGTTTGTTTGTTTTTTTTTCATAAAAGTATATTATTGAGGTATAATTTACATACAGTAAAATGCATAAATCTGAAGTGTACAGCTTGATGAATTTTGACAAATATACACACCCCAGTATCCATCACCCAGATCAAGGTATGGAACATTCCCATAGCCTCAGAAAGTTCCCTTGTGTCTTCTTCTAGACAATCCTCCATCCCTTCCCCAGCAAACACTTCTCTAATTTTTATCACCAGACATTAGTTTTGTTCATCTTTGAACTTCATATAAATGGGATCATATAGTTTATACTCTGTATCTGGCTGCTTTCATTCAACATAATGTTTTTTGAGATTCATCCAAAACATCATGTCAATAGTTTTGCTAGCTTGTAAAATTAACTTATAAGACTTTCATGTTTTTTCATACCCCGAAGGGATTTATGTTACATGGAAATTATTTGTTCTGTGGAAGTTCAAAGTAATGAACTCATGAAATCATCAGTGGTTGGAAGCCATTTTTGGAGGTAAAATTTGACAACTTTATATTTTTTCCTTTGTTATTGGTCTATTCAGGTAGTCTAATTTTTCTGGAGGCAATTTTGGTATGTTATGTTTTCCCAGAAAATAATCCATTTCACTGAAGTTTTGAGAGTATTTAGCATATAATTATGCTTAGAGTCCTCTTACAGTCTTAAAATCATTACTTTCCTTTTTTGCATTTATAACAGTTATTTTTGCTCCCTCTTATGGTGGAAACAAGGCTATTTCATGAACCAACTCTAAAACTTATCTACTAATTCTACTACTTTTCTATTAAGTTTACTAATCAATAAGGTTTGCTTTAACTATATTTTCCAGATTTCTTCTCAGTTATTTTAATTTTCTATAAAAAAACAAATTACTTAAATGAATGTTCATTTTACCTACTTTCATGCTTTTCTGATTAACCATAAAGGCATTTAAGGCCATGAATTTGCCTATGAATCAGCTTTGCCTCATCCCATAAGATTTTCTATGTGATTTTCTCTTTCTTTTTGTTTTTAAATAGTCTGTTTACAGTTTTGATTTTTCCTCTTTAACTCACATGTTATTCAGGAAAGCACTTAAAAATAGTGATTGGGTTTTTTGGTTTGTGTGCTAGGGAAGAAATATTTGTTATTTTGAATTCCTCATTGCCTTCTAGGGAGGAGGATGGTTCCTGTCTCTTCAGGGTTCTTTGCCTGATATAAAGATAAGAAAGGTAAAAAATCTTATCAAAAGATAAGAAAATTAGAGAAACAGACTAAGAGATCCAACAGCCAAATAATAGGAGCTCAAGAATGAGAAAATACAGAAAATGAAAGGGAAGGCATCATAAAAGAAATAATTCAAGAAAAATTGCTAGAATTGAAGGATGCGGAATTGTGGATTGATAGGATCATGCTCAGTAAAATAGACCCACACCTTTGAAAAGATAACTTTTTTTTAAGGATGGTGAAGCTGAAGTTTCTGGTTGATGTAGAAGACAATTGATTTCATGCCAATGGTTTCATGTTGAGAAATAGATATTATGAAAGAATTTTGTTGACAAGAATGAGGCTCAGAGAGGTTAAATGAACTGTCCAAGTTCATAGAGTTTGCAGGTGGCAGAGCTGGGATTTATGTAGAGGTTTCTGATTCTCTTGGCCTGTCCCTTGCAGTCACCTGAAGGTCACAAGACGGCTGTAGAAGGGGAAAGCATAAAAAAACAGAGGACCTGTGCTAGCTGAGTCTGCCCTGCCTTTAGTGACATTTCACTGAAGTCCAATCAGCAATTTCTTCTTACATATCGTTTGCTATATGATGCTATGTGGCCATCCTTCTTGACAAAGGAAACTAGGAAAGTTAACATTTTAATTTGGTACCTTGCTCCTCTAAATGAAACCAAAGTTCTGGTAGGAAGAGAGAAGAAAATTTGAGTAGGCAACTAGGAGTCCCTGGAAGCCAGGAGCAAAAGCAGCCTTGTGTCCTTTCCTTTGGGTACCTAGAGGTTCTTTACATGGATGAATGAGGTTTTTTTTCCTTCTTGGCTTTGGATGATGTGAAGTATTTTCATGGATTGAAATCAAATTTTCAATATAGTTCATATATTTAATATTTAAATACCACAGGTTGGCTGGTTTTTCTGTCCGCATGACAAGATTATTACCATGGTCCCAAATCCTGTTAAGATTTAATCTGTTGTTCTGCTAATAAAAACAAAGTGATAGCATTTAGTGTTTTAAATACCCTGAAAGTGGTTATTTGTAGTTTTCTAGCTTTTCTTTCTGTGCTGTCTTCCCCAGGACCATTTCCTTTCTCCCCTTTCCCCTCTTCCCATTTTCCTCCTCCACCAATTCAACTGCTATCATCTCTTCCTGAAACTTCAGTTCATTGAATGCCAAAGAGAACCTCAGCTTCAACCAACTCATGTTGTAGATGGGGAAAATGAGGCCCAGGGAGTCAGGGAGACCTCTCACAAGGGCTAAGGTCCCCTGGCTCTGCCCAACCAACCTTCTTAAAGGAAGATCAGTAATCCTTATTCAGGAGGTAATACAGAGTGAAGACTCTGAGGTGAGAAAGAGATAGGGACATTGGAGACACTGCAAAGGAGGTTGGTGTGGCTTAAAGCATGGGGAGTGAGAAGGCCAGTGGCTAGAAGGGTCGGCAAGGACCATGGGAAGCCAAGCTATGTAGGGCATAGTAAGGATATGGGGTTTATAAGCTAGTTGAAAC
>RJWK010011252.1:12655-42398 GCA_004363435.1 Platanista minor | reverse complement strand
TGTTTCCTGTTTCTTGAGGCAGGCTTGTATTGCTATAAACTTCCCTCTTAGAACTGCTTTTGGGCTTGCCTGGTGGCGCAGTGGTTGAGAGTCCGCCTGCCGATGCAGCGGACACAGGTTCGTGCCCCGGTCCGGGAAGATTCCCACATGCCGCGGAGCGGCTAGGCCCGTGAGCCATGGCCGCTGAGCCTGCGCGTCCGGAGCCTGTGCTCCGCGACGGGAGAGGCCGCAACAGTGAGAGGCCCGCGTACCGCAAAAAAAAAAAAAAAAAAAAACCGAAGAAAGAGCCTGGAGTCAGTATCAGAGACATCCGTGGTTTAATAGATGGGAGAGCTTACCTGTCTGAAGCAAGGTCCTTGAGTGACACCTCACTGTGTGCCGCGGACAGCACAGGGCGGCAGTGTTCGCTCCACGGGGGAGAGGAAGGGGCAATTACCAGTTATAGGGGAATTGATGTCCGGTGGGCTCATTAGTTACCAGGGAAACCAGCAGAGGGGCACGCCCACTCACCGCCCCTTTAAGAACAGTCACCAGCTGGGCCTGGGGCAAGTACTACGAAGGTCAGTCAGGTGAGCAGGTGCAGGTGAAGCAGGCCCTGGTCAGGCAGGGGATGGACCAAGAGTGAGAGAACAGCCATCTTGAGTGGCCTGACCATACAGAGGGGAACTTGTAACTTCCTCAAATTGATCAAAGCATCTGAAAAAAAACCCCAAACCTTCCCCTATCACTAATCCATGCATTGCTGGTAGGAATGTAAAATGGTATGGCCACTAAGGGAATAAATAGTCTGGTAGTTTTTTAAAAATCTAAATATGCAATTACACACAACCTATCAAATGTACTCTTGGGCTGTTTTATAAGATTCAGAGATTCGGTTCATGGCAGGACACAACACACTGACCCTGGGATAGGTGAAAGGCAGAACTCTTTGTTACTTACAGCTCCAAAGGAGAAGCCCACACAGGGAGTTGTAGCCTAGGACGGGGTAGCAGCAAGGGGGAGCTTGAATACGGCAGCTAGGTTTCTTGCTCTCCTTGTGGGTTGGTTAATTTGAACAATTTCAGTGAGCTCTAGGGTCTAGGGACCATCCCTGGTGGCTCGTCTTGGAGCCGTTAGGGCTAGTTCAGGGTAGTCTGGCTTGTGAGAGCCCCACAAGAGAGGCGATGGGGTGTGGACTTACCACTGCTCAAGGAATGGGAACTGACTGGCCTTTAGCCAGGGCCTCAAAATGAGGTCAAGACAGCATATTTTTAAAAAGAAAACTCTTTCATATGGACGTTTTTTAACATAGAAATGAAAATTTATGTTCACATAAAAATCAGTACATGAATATTCATAATCAACAAAAATTGAAAAAAGTCCCAGGACTGGTTAATGAATAATGAAGCTGTGGTACATCCACAACGTGGAATACTATGCAGCAGTAAAAAGAAACAAACTATTGATATGTGCAGCAACTTGAGTGAATCTTCAGGGAATTAAGGTGAGAAAAAGATTCACTCCTAGGAGGTCACATTTATATGCACATTATTGAAATGACAAAATTACAGGAATGGAGAACAGATTAGAGGTTGCTAGGGGGTCAGGGAAGTAGGGAAGGGAAAGAGGTGGCTAGGATTATAACAGGGCAACGCAAGGGATGATGGGGCGATGGAAATGCTCTGTATCTGGATGGTGAGGTTGGACTGTAGCTTTGCAAGCTGTTGCCACTGGGGGAAGTTGGGTAAGAGATGCCCGGGTTTTCTCTGTATTATTTCTTACAACTTCATGGGTATCTACTATTATCTCAATATGAAAAGTTTGATTTAGGACACTATTTATTGGATGAATAAAGGAAGGAATGCTCATGGAACATACCTCAAGGTATGTGTTGAATTTAATTTGTATGAAGTGTCTTGCGTCGAGGCATCAGAAAGCCACAGGAAGGAATTCTGCCTTCTAGATGACTCTCCCCTTGGCGACAAAAAGGGGCTTTCTGCGGCTTCTGGAGGTGTATGGAAAAAAGGAAAAAATAGTAATTAAGGTTTCTAGTTTCAAATGCGCTACAGAGACCACCTCTTCTTTCCGTGAACTGGGTCAGCACATTAGTAAGCAGGTTAAAAGCTCCTAAGAGCTTAGAGTAAGGGAACGAGAGGGGAGCTGTGGCACCTTCAGAGATTGTTAGAAAAGGCCTTACTTCCAAAGGTTAGAAGATTCCCGAAAGGAAACTGTTTTTTAACTGCCTTCAGGGCAGCCCGTGTATTAAAGAGCTTTAAGACAATCAATGCTTAGTGCAGTCATGATGCGGCCACTTTCTAACTCCTTCCTGAGTGCTGTATACACAAAACTAGTTGTATTATTACTACTTCAGAACAGCTGAGGCTTTCTAAATGTTTCTTAGGAGCGTTACAAACCTTTCTAAAATCCTGGAGAGCAATGCAGCTCACAGGAGGCTGCAGTCAGTTCAGCCTGGTGGTTTGAGAATCAGACCTGGATTCTCATTCTGGCCCCAGTTCCTGGTTGCGTGACCTTTGGCAAATTGGTTGATCTTTGGGCTTCAGTTCTTACGTGCAGAATGAGAACTGAGCAGTGAGAGTTGTATCCCTATTGAAGGGGTCTTTGAAGGATGAATGAGGTACTTAAAGTAAAGCAGTTCTAACCGCTCTGCAGATGTGAGCTTTGCTGCTGCTATTGTTAGTGTTATTAGAAGCAGGAGCAGTAGTGATGGTGCAAAGGAGTCAAGAGACAGATTTCTTCTGTGCTTCTAACTAGTGGTGTGACTTCTAGAAAGTCACTTAACTTTGCAGACCTTAGCTTCCCCTTCTATTTATGGAATCTTTGCAGAGCAGAGTAGATAATATGCGAAGTATCTTCCAGTTTTCACCTTCTTGGATTCTAAGGTGAACTTGTTGGAGATAAAATGATAAAAACAACATAGTGGTTAAAAAAAAACACAACATAGTGGTTGAAAGCACCGACTGTGGAATCTTCTAGGCCTTAGATTTGAGACTTCGCTCTGTTCTGTATGGGCACTGCTCATGGCCAGACATCGGCTTTCCTAACGGGACTGTGATCTTGTTCGAGACAGTGGTGCTGTGTGCTTCCCACCCCGACCTGAATCACGATTGCTCTATGACAGGTCAGCAGACTACAGCCAACCAGGGGCAAATCTCTGTCCCTCCCCCCACCCCAGCCTGTTTTGTGTTTCTGTAAATACGGTTTTATTGGAATATAGTCACCTATTCATTTGTGTATTGTCTGTGGTCGTTTTGTAGCTGTATGGGCAGGGTTGGGTAGTCGTGACAGAGACCACATGGCCTGCAAACCCTCAGCTGTTTACTCTCTGGTGCTTTGCAGAAAATGTTTGCCAGCCTCTCCTCTAAGAAAGCGATGGGACTTGCAGCCCTCGGTTTCCTAGCTTCGCTTGCAACTACAGAAAGATGGAAGGGCAGAATTCCTTACAGACTTCGCTGAGCTGCTGGCCTAGTCCTGGACCCTCTACCCTTTAAAACATTTTTACAGTTGTTGTTGTTCCTGCTTATGACTCAGTGCAATCCAATATTACAGGCTTTTACTATTTGTGGAACTTTGGACAAATTACTTAACTTCTCCAAGCCTCAAATTTCTTATATGTTTCTCACACTTAATAACAACAAAGATTAAATTAAATTAGATAATAAGTATAAAGCTCTTGCTCAATTCCTTCCATAAAATAAGCAAATAATTGGAAGTTATTATTTTTGTTTCTGATGAATTTATACATAATTTTAAAGACTTTGAGTCTGTGTCTACACAGGCACATATTTGCCAAATTAAATACCTTTTGTAAAAACCATTTTTATCTAGAAATGTTTTGACAGCCAGAACATGTGTTTCTATTGCAAACAAAAATATTTCCCGTTTAAAAATACTTGTTTTGATCATCTGTGTGGAAATGAATGTTTTGTAATATTTGAGTTAAGCTACAAAATATTTTTGCCAAATGCTTTTGCAAATGTATTTGTCCATGTCTTAGAATATTGCCTTGGAGAAGCAGCCAGTGGCAATTACGCTCTTAGATGAGATTTACAGTTTATAACCCATTGCAGATCTAACCTTTTGAAAAGAGTTGGGAATGGCAGCTGGGACAGCTTGGTTACTGTCAGTGCAGTGGTTGGCGTTCTTGCCACGGCTCTAGCATTATCTCCAGTGCTAGCTGGATGGACTTCCAGTGACGAGTGCCACGAATCCAGAATTAAATGGTGTGTTATACTTATGTCTCAAGCCTCATACAATATAGATCTGTTTATTGTAACTATAATTTTTTGAGGGCTGTGAGTAAATAACATTTTATTTTTTTGGCCACAATTATAGTAATTCACTTGAGGCTTACTGTTACTGTTCAATGATAGTGGCTAATGTTTATTCTTTTATAATTCTCACATTGTGTCTCTTCCAGATTTTGCATGTAGTAAATGAAAAAGTAAGCCCACTGGATAGCCTATGCCTTTTGCTGGCATTTAGGATAAAGAGAAATCCAATAAATCATGCATCGAGCAGTTCTGCCAGTATTGGATTATGAGACCCTTGTGTGACTTTTACAGATAAATCACCAAGCAAACGTCACACAGTCAACCTTGTTTAGAAAGTAGGAAAGCATTTCTTCGTTTTAAGATTCCACGTTAGTTTTAACCCCATATAACATTGTACCTATATTTTTTTCAAGGTGATTATACTTACTCTCCACTGCAAGGTCAAGATAAACTTTACGTTAATACAAGCCACATGACTTGTCTTTGGGTTCCAAGAAAATTTAATTTAAAAGTAATACTTTGCATTTATATAACACCTTTCCTAATGTGTAGTCTCAAAACACTTCAGGAAAAAAAACACACTAATATTTTAGCCTGGATTTACAGGCAATTCCCTGGGCTAATGTTTCCTTACAAGACTCTGTGTGACCCACCAGAAATACTCAAATACAGTGGTTTGTCTTTGTCAGATGATTTTGTTCTTCAAGGAAGATTATTTGGAAGAAAATTTCTTCAACTTCTGTTAGAAAGAATACTTCTCTCATTTTCTCATCATTTAGCAGGACACTCACCAGTTTCTCTCAGACAATTACACCAGTGTTTCATACCTTAGAATTACCTTTCAGCGCGAATAACTTCAAATGTATTTGAAAACCAATTAGCAATTTCTGAATTTCAGGCTTGCGAGGGACAAAAAAACGACTTGAATTTTCTTAAGGTTTATGATTATCACAAAGCAGAGTAGAAATGCCGTGGAAGCAGAATGTCTTCGGACATGAAGAGGTCAGGCTACTCCTTGGAATGGAAATGAATCGCAGGCTTAGTTTTGCACTGGAATGGACAGCTTACCCCACCTGGCTTTGGGAACCCACAAACAGCAGCTTCGTAGAACTGCCGCATGTTGGAGATGGCTCAGAAAATAGCCTACCCGCTTCTCTTTTCAGGAAACTATGTAAGGAGGCAGTAGTATTCACAATAAAAGGTAGAATATAGATGTTCTCTGGTGGTATGATATTTTAAAAAGAAATAAAGAGATTATTATCTGACATGATCCATGGGAACTGATCTTATTGATTTTCCTATTTTGACCTTGGTCATCCAACACTGACCTAGATGCATATCTATTACTGTCAGGTCTGCTTTCAGTGGTGTTCAGAACGTGTCAGAGAAGAAAAAAATAGGGGCTTGTAGTATTTGTTCTTGCCTTAGCTAAGCAGTAAATCGTGGTTTGTCTGCTTACTCATTTCCTCAACATGTGTTCGTCATGTGTTATAAAGCAGGTAACATGCTGTGCGGCGGAGACGTCCTTGAGAAGTTGATGGTTAGAGGGGCTCCTTGTCTGCCAGATTCACCGTGGCCTGGCTTTCCCTTCCTCCCTTTCCTTCCTTTCATTTACTCGTTCATTCATCTATATTTTTTTCAGTTCCTACAATGTGCCAGGCCTTCAGACTACAGCTGTTGAGCACCATGGCTGTGGGTCCTACTCTAACTTAACTGCTAATTCAGTGGCGGAGACAGACATTAAATGAGTAATTGTATAAAGAACTTTTGTTGCAATTATAATTCCTGTTCAGAGACCCCAAATAATTTCTGATTTCCTTTTTTTTCTTAAAAAATTATTTCTGATTGTAAAACTTTATAGACAACTTAGAAAATATAAGACTATATCAAGAAAAAATAACCTAAAATAACCCACCAACCCTAACAAAAGAACAAAATAACTGTTCTTAACATTTTGATGTATTTCCTTCCCCTTATTTCTTCTCTTTGTGTGTGTGTGTTCGCATGCATATGTGCCCACATGTGTGTGCATTTGGGATCACACTATATGCTGAGTTTTGCTATTTGCTTTAAGTGATCATTAAGTAGTGAGAATTTCTCATTTTATTAAATACTCTTGTAAAAATATATTTTAGTTTTGCTGAATAATATTTTACTTTATTTGTGTACCCTAATTATTTAACTATTTTTCTTTGGATACATTTTGATGATGTCCACTCGATTTTTGTGTTATTTTAATTGATGTGATGATGAAAGTGTAAATCCTTGTCTCATTTCTTGTTGCTAGCCTAGAACAGAATCTAGAATTGGAATTACTGGGTCAAAGCGTATACTTTTGTAATGCAACATATACATATCACATCATCTGTGAAGCATTATAAAGATATTGTGCCTTTGGACCCAATTTATATAATATATAATGGGAAGCACACTCCTATTTTCTAGAATTGTATCAATTTTTACACATCCCATCAAGGAGTAAGTATCTAGTTTACATGTCCTTGGCATTGAGTATTTTGCAGATTTTAATTATATGTCAATTTGATGGACAAAAGTAGTATCCTAATATTTTACTTTATAGTATTTCCAGTTATTTGTCATCCTGTTGTATTTCATGTGTTTGTGTGTGATTTCCCAATTTTCTATTATTTTAGTCTTTTTTATTAAATACATGAACATAGTCTAGATAAACGAAATTATTATAGATGGCATTATATATTACATTAATATGACAGTATATTTCCTATATAGTATATTAATATAGATATATTGTTTCTTAAGGATATTGGCAATTTATTATTTTCTGCTAATAACAAAATATCCCACACTAATTTGTAATGCGACTTATAGGTCATGCATTTATGCATGCATCAGAATCTGTTTCTTCATCTGTGTTCTTTTATGACCCTGTCTCCCTTTTACTAATTTCCTTTTTCTGCATAGGAAAATGTCTTAAAATTTCTTATTGCAAGTTACTTCAGTTACTCAGTTTTTTTGTATCATAGGGTTGCCCCTTAATTCTTCCGATCAGTTTCAGAATCACAATGGAATGTTCAAAAAATTTTCTGAAAGATTTTGGTTAGAATTACATCAAAAATATAAGTTAAATTTGGGAAGAACTGACATCTTTACAATATTACATCTTCTGTTCCAGAAATATTGTCTGTCTCTCAACTAATTTCTATTGTCCTTTGTATCTTCCAGTGATGTTTGGTAAAAATTTTTTTTCCTGGGTGCCACAGTTGTTAATTTTGCTGGCAATTTTGTATATATTTTTATTGCTAACAGTTTGTTTTTATTTCTTTCCTGACTATAATTGTTATGTTTCTCTCTTGGAGACGATCTTGAAGTAAGTTGTTCAAGCACGGAACATCCTCTAGATTCCGGCACTGGCCTGTACTTTTCACCAGCCTGATCTTCTCTCCCCCTCCCCATAGACCCTAGCCGGGCAGCTGAACTGGACAAACCCCTGGTTTCTGCGAACATCGCTCTTCCCTTCCCTTCCCTGTCTGTACCTCCTCCAGGTTCCTTCAGTGACCTGCCCCGCCCCCATGTGTGCCTGTCAACACTGTTCATCCCCCCCCCACCGCTGGGCTCCCAGGCCGGCCCTTTTGCTTGTCCCGCCTGCACACGATTACTGCTTCCTCTAGGCCTTCATAGCATTTTGTTCATACCTCTTTGGAGAGTATTTTTCGTATCTGTGTTTGATGATTTATGTGTATACCTATCCTTTCCCAAACGTGTGACCGCGTGGAAAGCAGGTTGTGAAAGACTAAGCTCTGTGACAGTGCACACATCATTTAAATACCCCTTTGCTTCAGTTTTCCGACTTATATGGGAATAGTAAATTGTGTCCTGCCTACCTCACAGGATTGTGCGGAAGCACGTTGCTGTCTGGAAAATGCAAACTTAGGAGTTGATCGCCATGCCAGTCATTTCCCCTCCTAGACTGGGAGGTTTCTAAGGCAAAGCCTGTTTTTCACACCAGTATTCCTGGGCAGGTTTAGTTTAGCATGATGCTGTCCTCCTGTAGACACTGTCAGTTAGACTGACTCAGTGGGTGGCCAACCTTGGCAAATGGGGGATAGCACCTGGGTTCTAGCAGACTTTGGAGTGTGCGTAGAAGCTGCCTGGTAAGCAAATTTGAAATTGCCACTAAAGACCTGGGGATCTCTGGCTATCACTGGCTGTTACGCTGGTCCGGAAAGGGTGTGTCTATATTGATGAGAATAGTTGCAAAGGGAAAATCTGAATTTGGAAAAGTACAACAATTCTTTAGATGCTCTAAAACACTCTCAGGAAAATAATACTTAGTTCTCAGTGTGTTTGGTGTCCTGGGAAAGCTTTTCAAAATACAGATTTCTAATCCACATCTCTTGAGATTCTGCTTCTATAGGTTGGGCCCAGGAGCCTACATTTTTACAAACATCCTTGTAAGTCACATAATCAGGCAAGTTTGTGAAACCGTGCGCTAGGAAGAAAAGCGTTCTTGGTAGTGATACTCAGACCTTGCGGAAAATCATTTCTTCTATGAAACAAAAAGTTAAACACATGTACAAATGCAAGCACATACCCTAGAAAAATAGGCATGTCAGCGCTCTGGTGTATCTCCATGGGTTTTCTTATTGATCCACCAAATTCTGAAATACTTCTAGTATATAAATGCCTTGTTCAAGAAAGCAGATACAGAGGTGGCTCACCAGGAACTGTACATATTAGAGACAGAGGGTTGTTATGTTAACGCAACTTTTCTGTATAACTCACACTTTATTGATTGCTAAAATATTTATCAGCACATGGTCTTAGAGTTCTTATAAGGCAGCTCTCTTAGAAGGCAGTATGGTCTATATTAGCTTCTTCACACAGCAAATTAAACAGGTATTTCCCTCCAAGAGCTTGAATACTAAACATAATTGCGGGAGGATAGGAAGTTGATTGTCTTTATAACAGGATTTAATTATTGCTTTTCATGATTTTTTAAATTATACAAAACACACACTCGTCGTAACAGATAAGTACAGAAGAGATTGAGCAAGCAGAAGGAAATCACCCATAACTTTATTAACTTCATTTTATAGAAAATTACAAGCATTTGTCATGTTTCTACTTTCCTTTATGTATGTTTTTCATTATCGAGATCCTACTTGATAAGTTGTTTTATAAACATTTTAAAACTTAGATTATATCATAGATGTTTTCCTTTAGCAAAAACCTTGTAAAAATCATTTTAATGGTGGTATAATAGTTTGTCATACTTGGATGTGAGGTACCATACTTGGATGTGAATATTCCTAGAAAATCAGAAATGCAAAACATGGAGAAATGCATTGCCAATGCATTAAGTGTTTCAAATAAATAATTTAGTTAACTGAGATTTATATCATGTGTACATTTTCCTTGTAAAATGTATTTATTAATATGTGTAGTATAAAGCCCTGAAAGAGAAGCAAATATGAGGCAGTAGCCAGTCTGTGCTGTGGGGAGCCCTGAAGAAGACAGGATTAGCCCCCAGGAGACACCAGTGGAATTGCTTTCTCCTGGTTCCGCAGTGACAGCCCAGTTATCAAAGCTGATGGACAATTTCCTCCTTTTACATTATGTTGCTTTTTGCAGCCTTTGGAGCTGTCATGACTTTCAGCTTCCTGCCATGCCTCTTTTGTCTTCCTCAACGCCTTTCTTTCCTACTTCTTCCATTGACCGTTCCTCTTAACTACTTTTTCACCTTGTCGCTAAAACGCTGGTGTTTCTGTGCATCAGTCTATTTGACCCTCTTTTTTTCCATTCTAAACAATCTCCCTGGGCGGTTTCTTCTTGCTCCTGTGTTTGTAACTGCCTCCGAGGACTGATGGCCGTCCATCCTGCATCCCATCCTCCTCTCTCTGCCTTGGGACTCATTTAACACCTGCCAGTCGTTGTGGTCCTGGCTCAAATCCCCACTCCTCTGTATGGCCTTGACTATCCCTTCTCTTCTCAGATCTGCGTGACCATCTCTTGGTGGTGGAAATCTCCTCTTTTCTATTTCTACATGCTTCTCCTTTGCTTTACCCAACCTGTGATGATGGCGTTCTCTCTTCCTTTGAATCATCTTCCATATTTAGGGTTATTCAGAAAGCAAAGATGATTACATTTAATGTAATCATTGTCTAAATTTCTAATCCTTTGTAGGTGCTAACTTCTAAAATCACATTAAGACAATTAATTAAAGAATGAAAGCGCCTGGGGGCAGGACAGGAATAAAGACACAGCCCTACTAGAGAACGGACTTGAGGATATGGGGAGGGGGAGGGCTAAGCTGGGACAAAGTGAGAGAGTGGCATGGACATACGTACACTACCAAACGTCAAATAGCTAGCTAGTGGGAAGCAGCCGCATAGCACAGGGAGATCAGCTCGGTGCTCTGTGATCCCCTGGATGGGTGGGATGGGGAGGGTGGGAGGGAGGGAGACGCAAGAGGGAGGAGATATGGGAACATATGTGTATGTATAATTGATTCCCTTTGTTATAAAGCGGAAACTAACGCCATTGTAAAGCAGTCATACTCCAATAAAGATGTAAAAAAAAAAAAAAAATGAAAGAAATAATATATTTGAATATTTTCTAATTGATTCTCTAATTATTGTATTAAATAGTATATTGAATTTAGGGACTAAAATATAATTATAGGAAAGTGAGTAATTGTAAAGGGAGAGCATTTCATTGCTTCTTATCCCCTAGGGTTTCCAACACTTGTAGCTAGGAGACCTCTAATATTTACCACTGTAATTTCTTAAAGAAAACAGAAGTAACATGGTACGTGTGATAAACTCATTTCATATACAGAATAGCAGTGCTGAGTGAACCTTTAGTCTGAAAATCAGTCGAAGACCTTGAAAGGGATATACACTCTCAGGGTCTTGTGAGAGAATCTTTTGTTTTCTAGAGTCTCCTTCTCTAGCTGTTTTGACCAGTTCTTATCATAAAACTAGATGGAGTGAATGAAGGGAATGTCAACCTTTTCTTGCTAGGTTTTTTTCTTTTACCTTTGGAAAATAACAATAATGATTCTGTGCAGGGCTCTGGTTTTTAAATTGCTCACCTGCTAATTATAAGGAAAGCCAAGATATTGAAATTTGTGTAGTGCTAATTACTCATTCCCTTCTCTCCCACTGTAATTTACAGTGTGTCTTTAGGATGTCAGCTGCTGATTTGGAGCTTCTGCCTCTGCTTTTTTTCTCAGCAATTAGGTTTCATCTTCAACTAATGGAATTGAGTGACGTTTTGCTAACATGGAGAATCTCTCTCTCTTCAGCTCTGCTTCATTAAAAGTTGACATGAGACATTAAAAAAGGTGTTCTGGGTTTTGTTCCTAAGGCCACGTGTATTAACATAACTTTAATGCTCCCTTTTTTTCTTAAATTATTATTTTCTTCCTACTCTTTGCCCCGTACAGTTTTTGACTGTCGCATCTCCAAGTCATTATCTTTTGCCATAAAGCAAAACAGACGAGGGCCTTGTTTCTACTTCTAAGGTTGGTGTACAGTTCATAATGTATCCATTTCTTCCTCCCACTTCACCCCTGTAGTAAGTGTTTCTGTTGTTGTTCTTTCGGCATTTCTATGTGCTCATGATCCTTGACTCTTATTTTGCTGATCATCAGTCTGTGGAAGGGAAAGAAAGACCGTTAAGAGAATCTTCTCAACTCATGCTTCTGGAAGGAGGGAATACAGGTACTTTTCCCTATTTTTCCTGCTAAGTACAGCTAAAAATCTGTGAACTTTTTATATGAAAAACATAAGAAGAGCCTGAAAGGTGGAAAGCAGAAGGCAAGATTGCCTAGGAACCTTGGGACCCAATGAGTGGCAATGATGGGTCCCTGAGCTTTCTACTTGCTTCATGTATGTTGGAATGGGTGCCGGAGAAAGTGGAAACCCAGACTCCAGTGGGCACAGAGAAAAGAGTCCTCAAGAAACCCTGCCCTTTCTAGGCAAAGGACCACAAGAGGGATAGCCTCGCAGGACAGAACACCTTTAACCAGTCTCCATCCAAATGCCACGGAAAACACTGTGGCCACCCTCTCAAACTCCACCAGCAAAGCCAGTGGGGAGCCCGGACTTCCAACCTCGCCAGACTGTCACAGGTGGCTCCCCTCCCCTACCCCTGACCAGAGTGGTGAGAAAGAAGGCTGAGTGTATAGCCAAGGCTTACATCCCCTGTAAGTAGTCACGAGCTCCCTGCTTGGCTTCAGGGGAGACCTCCTGGAGATCCTGGACTTGTATTTGCACCTAGGGCTGTTGAGGTGCCCTTCTGTCTCCTCACTAGGGCCTAGTGGAGACTCAGGACTTTTCAGTTCCCCCAGTGGTAACAGGGTCCCCTCCCCGACAGAGCCAGTGGAGGCTCTGGAAGGAGCAGCAAGAGACCCCCCCGCCCACCTCTCAGCCAGGGTGGTGTCAGCAGAGGCCCAGGGGGACCTGAACTCCCACCCCAACCTAGCAGCAGCGAGGAGCTCTCCGCTCCAACTCCTGGTATCCCTAGAGGCCGAGTGGGAACCCTGGACTTCTCTCCACAGCTAGCACCAATGAAGGGCTGTGCTCCCCTCCCTCTGCGGGAGCAGGGCTGCAAGCGGCCAGCTTGAATAGACCTGCTTAACATCCACAGTCTCATAGCACGACACTCAAAATGCCCAGGTTTCAACTGACAGTCATTTGTCATAACAAGAGCCAAGAATACCTCGACTTGAACGCGAAGAGACAACACGCGCTAACAACATAACACAGACGTCAGAAATTGACTAACGTTTTAAAGCAACAGTCACAAAAATGCTTCAGTCAACAATTATGAACACACTGGAAACAAATAGGGGAGAAAAGAGAACATCAGTCTCAGCAAAGAAATGGAAGAGATAAAGCAATACCAAACTGAGATTTTTAGACCTGAAAAATATAATATAGCTGAAATAAAAAATCTCAGTGGATGGGCTTAACAGCAGAATGAAGAGAGAGAGAAGGATCCATGAACCTGAAGACAGAGCAACAGACATTACTTCATCTGGACCGTAGAGAAAATAGACGGAAACAAAACAAAAACCAGAGCCTCAGACACTTCTGGGACCTACGACAAAGGATCTCACAGCTGTGTCCTCAGAATCCCAGAAGCGGAAAAGGAAGAAGGCTGGGGCTGGGGAAAGTCTCAGATTTGGCAAAACCCACAAACCCACAGTTCCAGAGGCTGAGCGCATCCCAAGCAGCGTGAGTCTGAAGACATGCCTACTGAGAAACGCAGCTGCCCAGCTGTTGGAACTAAAGACAAAAGAAAAACCTTAAAAGCAGCCAGGCAGAATACACCTTACTTACAAGGGGAAAACAATTCAGATGTCGTCCGATTTCTCATCAGACACCGTAAAGACCACAAGAAGGTTTCAGAACATTTTTCACGTGCTGAAAGAAAAGAACTGTCAACCACTAATTCTATATCTGGTGAAACTGTCTTTGTTGTTGTAATACCTACCCTTAAAGAATGGCTGTAGGGAGCAGTTCAGAACCCAGAAATGATAAGGAAGAAAGAAAAAAGAAAGATGAGGGGACTCTTGGAACATCAGGAAGAAAGAACAACAGAAAGAACAAAAATATGGATAAATTAGATAGATTTTTCTTTTCCTTATGAGTTTTTTTTTTTTTTTTTTTTTTTTTTTTTTTTATTGTGGTACGTGGGCCTCTCGCTGTTGTGGCCTCTCCCGTTGCGGAGCACAGGCTCCGGACGCGCAGGCTTAGCGGCCATGGCTCACTGGGCCCAGTCGCTCCGCGGCACGTGGGATCTTCCCGGACCGGGGCACGAACCCGTGTCCCCTGCATCGGCAGGCAGACTCTCAACCACTGCGCCACCAGGGAAGCCCTCCTTATGAGTTTTCTAAATTATGTTTGATGGTTGAAGTAAAGAGTATAGCCCTGTAAAATGTTATTCACAGTGGATGTAGAGGAAATATTTAAGATGATTGTATTGTACATGGGGAAAGGGAAGGGATTTAAAGGAGTGAAATTTCTATACTTCACTCAGACCGTAAAATGTTGGCACTAGCACACCGTGATAAATTTATATAGATGAAATGTCATGCCTAAAAAGCTATGCAAAGGGATACACTCAAAAACACTAGATACAGCAGAATAGAATTGCAAAAAAAAAAAAAAAATTTCAAATGACAATCAGGAGGGAAGGCAGAAAAAGAAATCACAGAAATTGAAGAAACAAACAGAGAAAACAAACAGCAAATGAAAAATAAACAGTAGACTTAAGCCCTCAAATCGTATTTACAGGTAAATGGCTTAAATACACCAGGAAAAAAACACAGATTGGTAGAGTAGATAAAAAATCATGACGCAACTATATGCTGTTTATAAAAAACTAACTTCAAAATAATGATATAGGTTCACTGAGAGTAACTGTAAAGTAAAAGAGTAAAAGTAAAAGATATGCCAAATGCAAACATAAGTCAAAAGAATTCGGAACTTGCTATATTAATATCACATAAAATAGACTTCAGGGCAAAGAAAATAACTAGAGACGCAGAGGACCATAATGAAAAAGCGTCAGTCTACCAGGAAGACACGGCCATACTAGAGGACTGAGGATTTGTTTCTCTGGGATGAATGCTCAGGAGTGCCATCGCTAAGTCTTCTCATCAGTGTACGTTTAGTTTGTTTTAAGAATCTGCCAAACTATTTTCCAGGGTGGCTGGACCCTTTAACCTTGCCACCTGCAATATACGAGCAACCCAGCTTCTCCAGATCCTTGTCAGCATTTGGTTAGGGCCACTACTTTTTATTTTAGCAGTTCTCTTAGCTCCTTACTGATATTTCCACATGGTCTTAATTTGCATTGCTCTCAAGGCTGGTGGTGCCGAATATCTTTTCATGTGCTTACTCTCCATCTGCACGCCCTCTTTCATAAAATGTCTCCTCTTGTTTTTTGCCCATTTTATAATTCAACTTTTTGTTGTGGAGGCTTAGGAGAATTCTCTATGTATTCTAGAGAATATTGGCTTTCAGGTATTTTTTTACAGTCCCTAGCTTGTCTTTTCATTCCCTGAACAGGCTCTTTGGCAGAGCAAAAGTTTTAAAAATTTAAGAATTCCAATTTATTGATTCTTATGGACTGTGCCTTTGGTGTCATGCCTAGGAGCTCTTCACCAACTCCTAAACCCCGGAGAGTTCCTTGTATGTTCTCTTCCGAAAGTTTAATAGTTTTAACATTTAATCCAGCACATTTTTGAGTGAATTCTTATATAAGGAGTAGGGTTTAGGTCAAGGCTTTTTTTTTTTTTTCCCCTCTGGATGTTTAATCCCTTCAGCACCGTTTGTTGAAAAGACTATTCTTCCTCCACTGAATTGCTTTTGTGCCTTTGTCAAAAATCAGTTGGCTGTACCTGTGTTGGTCTCTGTTCCACTGATCCATGTGTCTTTCCCTGTGCCAATACCGCAGAGTTTTTATTACTTTAGCTATGTAATAAGAATTCAAATTGGGTGGAGTGATTCCTCCGATTTTATCCTTGTTTTTTTAAACTTGTTTCAGCTTCTTTGCTTTTCCACATAAGTTTTAGAGTAATCTTTTCTAAACTTAAAAAAAATTTTTCTTAGCATTTTGATAGGAATTGCATTAAACTTATACATCAATTTGAAGAAAATTGACGTCTTTCAATCCATGGAACATATATTTAAATCTTTGATTTCCCTATTATATTTTGTAGTTTTCTGCATCAGGCCCTGAACGTGTTTTGACTATTTCTGTTTTTAAAGTAGTTACAAAAAAGTATTGTATTTTTTAATTTTAATTTCCGTATGTTCATCACAAATGCAGTTGATATCCGCATGTTGATCTTCTATCCTGTGACCTTGCTAAGTTTACTTATTCTATGAGCTTTTTCAAAGATAGATTCCTTGAGATTTTCCAGGTAGATCACCATGCCACCTACAAACAGGAACGGTTACTTTCTTCCTTTCCTATCTGTATTCCTGTTATTCCTCTTCTGCATTATTGAGCTTGCTAGAAATCCCACTACCATGCTGAAGCAGCGTGGTGAGAGTGGACATCCCCGCCGTGCTGCCAAGCCTACAGGAGAGCACTTGGTACATCACCAGGAAGTATGATGTCAGCTGTAGGGTTTCTGTGTGCGCTGCTTACCAAGTTGAGGAAGTTCCGTTCATAGTTTAGTAATAGTTTTGGTCAGGAATGGCTATAGAGTTTTCCCAGATAATTTGCCCGCATTTGTCATTGGCTTCCCAAGTGGTTTGCTTTAGTTGTTGTCTCATGTTATAGTTTTGTTGTTTTTGTTTATTCATTTGCATCAGCAAATGGTTTCCTGTTCTTTAGAGTAAGTTCTTTGTCATGAAATTGGCCTTTTGCAAAACTTTTCTTAGCTGCTTTGCAGGGTGAACTCAACTTCTAATATCAAAGGAGAATTTACAAAGGTTAGAAACTCCAGGCTCTCTCCTCTTGACGCTTGCCATCAAGGACCTTAGTGATGAGCTCCATCCCAAGCTCCAGGGAGCAAAGCATGGGCCAGATGCCCCAAGACTTAAACATTCTCCTTAGTTTTGTATTTTCTTTATCTTTTGATACATTGTTTTAAAATCATTTGCTATATTGAGTATAGAGAAAGAGATTTTATCAAAACTCTTTAAACATTTCTTATTAAACTTTTGATATTGTGTATAATGCCTTTTACATTTTAAATCCTTTCAGGACAGGTAGAGAATTGATATTTCTCTAATTTTTCAGCGGCGGATTCTGTGATACTTATAGCCAGTAATAGCCTGCAATTAGTTGTTCTACTGTTCCACATGTATGCATTTTGCTTTCCCAGCTGGCTTTCTTATACAGGGGTCATATGAAATACCTCGGCATCCTTCAGAATGACTAGCTCGATGCAAGGTTGTCACATACTGGACACACAGTTAATGACTTGTTTATTCACTGGTTATTCAGTTATGCCATATGCTGTTTTAATTAATGGGACAGGAAAAAAATCCATTGCCCGGATCTGATTGTTTTTATTAAAGTTCTCATGTTAGAATTATTAAGGGCAGAGATCTGATTGGAGTTGTTTCTATTTTTCATATACGAGCAGGCTGTTAGGGAAAGTCTTTCTCTTCTGTCTTAGTGCTTCACAGTGTACTTTTTCTTAAACAGAGTCTTTATATACTTACTGTTTTTTCTCACCTCCTAAAACAGAGCAGTAGCATCTAAGGCAAATATTGTGAGAGTGCTTACACACCCCAATTTAACTACAGCTGTCTCACTGCTTGAACTAAAGGGGCTCCCAGGTGATTAGGAAAGCAACAGAGAGGCTAATGTTTCCACAGTCTTAGCAGCCAACCCCCATCTACCTTTTAGAAAATATCCCAGTATTGTTTGCACACTTGATTATTTCTATTTTCAAATTACCATATACTATTACATAACATAGTGAATACTGCACCATTAATAAGTACCTGGTTGATATCTTTATTACTGTGGCTTCATGTAGTAGTACAGACGTTTTCCTCTGAAATATAAAGTGCATTTGAAAGCTATTCTTTTACATTTATGTCAGTTTCAAACTTTAAATTTTATTTCCAGGGAACTCTTAGGAAGTGCTTTCGTGAATTCTTGACCTATAATTTGATAGCAATGAATATTATTGTTCAGAAGGTAGAACAGCTTTATGTTGAGAAGTCTGAATTATGTAATTTAAGAAAGTTGATATACTTTCTCTTTTATCCCAAGAAGCAGTATGATTTGAATTTTTAAAACAACACAGACATATTTCTATATATCTTTGCAGATTTCCATTTTTTCCTTTAAAGTGAGAATAATCTCCATTAATTTAGGAGACTGTGCTATCCATCCATCATCTTTGCTATTAAGGACTCACTTATTCCGTCACTAAATATTTATTGAGTACTGGACTTACACTCCAGGGGTACATCAGAGAATAGACAAATAAGGTCCCTGACCTTGTAAAGTTTACATGGGAGAGACAGGGAGTTAACAAGTAAGCAAATGAATAAACAAGATAATTCTAGATAGCTATAAATTATATGAAAGGAATTGAGTGATTTATGTACTAGGGGTGTTGGGTAACTTTGGTTGGTGGTCAAGGAAGTCTGCTGTAAGAAGTGGACATTTGCACTCATTCCTAAAGTATAAGAATGAGCCAGCAAATACCTGTGGTTAGAGCATTTCTGGCTGTGGAGATGGCGGGCTCAGAGAGCCCGAAGCGGAAAAGCTGGGTGCGTCGAAGAAGCAGGAAGAAAGTGCGCGTGGTGGGAAGAGTCTCAGGATGCGGATGGAGGGTTCAGCAGGGACCAGGTGCTGCAGGGCTCTTTAGACCATTTCCGTCCTTGGGAATTTTATTCTGAGCACAGAGGGACACCTTTGAACTCCTCTGAGCAGGGTGCGACCTGGTCTTCTGTGCATTTGTATGGAAGCCAAGACCAGGGAGAGGAGACCTGCCGTGGCTGACCCTCTAGGAAGGTTCTCCTGGGCTGTTGTCTTGTGTGAGTCTGTCTAAAGTTCAGTTCCCTCATTTGTAAATGAGAGTAACGGTAGTATCTGGACCCAGAGACAGAGGCCTTGACTGTGCCATCTGTGAACAGACAGTTGCTTGAAGTCTCTGAGCTGCAGTTTCCTCACTGTGAAATATGAGGGATAATAATTATCGTTCTTAGGATTAAATGAAATAATATGTGTGAAAAGGGCTTTGGCACTATAAAAGTACAATGTGAAGTTTAGCTTTTTCAAGTCCTTTTGCTTTTGATTAGCTACTTAATTATTTTGACTAGTCATTCAACCTCCCTGAGACGCAGTCTTCTCCTAGATTGAGAAAATAATTATACTTTACTTGCCCATTTCATACGAGTAAAATAATGTCCGTAAAGTGCTTTGCATTCTGTAAGCCTTACAGAATTACAGAATTTTGCAATGCTGTAAGCTTTGCATTCTTATGTGAGTGGCTGATATTGTCATTACTACATTACAGAACAATATACAAATTGTGAAAATGGTCCTGAGGCCTCAAGAAAAGGTTAAATGTCATTCAGTATGCTTTATTTAAGAAGGAAAAGAACTACTATATAATTAATTCCAGAAAATTTTCTCTAAAATGTGACTCTAAAACAAGGTACCATGCTTGAAGCATTGAGCATCAAATGTCTGGGAAATTTGCTTTGGTAGGATATCTCATTTCCCAGTTATGCTAGAATGAGTTGTTTTGTGTATGTCTCAAATATGGAGAAGTTCTAATTAAGTGCAAATGACAGTGAAACTAATAAATGACACCAAATTTTTAGACTTTAGAATGGGCTTTGAGAGAATGCAGTGCAGGCTTAGATTGATTATAATTCTAATCTTTTAAGTTTTGAATCAATATTATGTAGCATTAAAAGTCAATTCAATAAAAAATAAAGGAAGAATCAAGTAGAGAGCACTCATCTCTCAGCTGGTTCAACCAACCTCTCAAATGATGACTTAAAAATCTGTTAAATGCTAGGATTGTAATTGCCCTTATTGTTCACTATATACCAAAATAATTGCATGTATAACTAGCATCCATTAGTGAGAGATATTAAACTGCCCTAATCACAGATATACTAGATTGTCATAAATTGTTCAAATATAATTGTAAACTTAAGGTTTTATTTCACTTTTTGCAGATGAACTGCAGATTATAAGTGAATTAATGACGTAACTACTTATCAGAAACTTTGTTAAAAACTATTTGATCCTTGGGCTTCCCTGGTGGCGCAGTGGTTGAGAGTCCGCCTGCCGATGCAGGGGACGTGGGTTCGTGCCCCGGTCCGGGAAGATCCCACATGCCGCGGAGCGGCTGGGCCCGTGAGCCGTGGCCGCTGGGCCTGCGCGTCCGGAGGCTGTGCTCCGCAACGGGAGAGGCCACAGCAGTGAGAGGCCCGCGTACCGCAAAAAAAAAAACAAAAAAAACTATTTGATCCAGCATTTTCTTTCTTTTTTTTTTGTTTTTTTTTTAAATTTAAAAATACTTTATTGCTGAAAAATGCTACCCGTCCTCTGAGCCTTCAGCGAGTCGTAGTAGTAACATCAAAGATCACTGATCACAGATCACCATGACAAATATAATAATGAAAAAGTTTAAAATATTGCAGAAATTACCAAAATGTGACATAGAGATGCAAAGTGGGCAAATGCTGTTGGAAAAATGGCGCCGATAGACTTGCTCAACACAGGGTTTCCACAAACCTGCAATACGTAAAGAAAACACAGAATCTGCAAAGTGCAATAAAAAGAGGTCTGCCTCTTATTCATTGTACCACTATTGACACCTCAAAATCAGCTGAATAGTCATTCGTCTTGATTCCTCAGAAAGTCCGCTGCAGAATATAAGTACGTTGAGGGCAGAGACTAATTCCTGAGGTTTGAAACTCACAGAGAAATTGCTCCATAATCGTTTGCTAATTTATTTAAAGATATTATGTGCCACCCATGGCTTTGCTACCGAGTTCTCACAGGCGTCCTGATTAAAGTCAGCCTTGAGGCACTGAAGGCACATGCTGGAGGGCCTCCAATTTCATTTGTTTGTTTACGGTGTCATGGTCAAGTGCTTGGTCTCAAGCTGTCTGGAGCGTGTTGCTACAAGAAGGAGGAGGGAACTCAGGCTGACTCCACTGTCCAGCCTACTTGTACTAAGGGAAATATTTAAAGAGCTACCCCTCTACTATTTGTGTTATTTTGGTTTGGATCATTCAGACTCTATAGCAAGCAAGCCCAGAATGTAACACTTGGAAGCTTGTAAATGGAAAAAGTGGTGACCCAGCATTTTCTGATCCATTCCCAGCATTTTCTGATTTTCTGGTCCTGAAAGATAGGACAGGTGGGTGCTTCCCTCCCTGCATGGCACCAGCCAAGGTTGAGCAAGAACCTCACCCAAGTACCTGATGGCCCAGAGAAACTCTGTCAGTCCAGAGGGCCGGGCATCCCTCACCTCATACCCAGTGGCACAGGGAGGCCTACCTAGGGAAGTGCCTTCTGTCCCCACAGGGTTACAGAGCAAGAGCCCCAGCAGACCCTACAGAACAAAGGAGACCAGAATAGTTCTGAAAAATAAATTGTCATTGGAACCACAGCCCACAAAAGTAGGCTACATCCTATACATGAAATTTATCAGACAACTTCCTGCTAAAATGAAAGATTTAAATAGGGTTAGGAGCCTCAACATAATATCCAAAATGTCCAGGATACAATTGAAAATCACTTGCCGTACCTAGAACCAGGAAAATCACAACGTGAATGAGAAAATCAACTGGGACAACATTGCCATGAATTAGGTGTTGGAATTATCTGACAAGGACTTTGCAGCAGCCAGTGTAAAAGTGTTTCAACAGCACATTCTTATTTCTGTTTAAATGAATGAAGAAATAGAAAATCTCAGCAAAGAAGAAGAAATTTAAAAAAATATGTCAAGTGGAAATTAGCCAATTGAAACACACAATAACTGAAACAAGAAGCTAGGTAGACGAGCTCAGTAGTAGAGCGGAGGTGATGAGGTTGGAACCCCTGAATATGAGAACAAATCGACAGAATTTACTCACTTTGAACAATAAAGAAAAAATGTACTTAAAGGAAAAAAAGAGAACAGAGCCTCAGGGACCTGTGAGACTATAACCAAAGATCTAACATTCATGTCATTGGAATGCCCAGGAGGAGAGGAGAAAGAGAAGAGGGCTGAAAAAGCATTCAAAGAAATAATGGCTGAAAAATTCCCAGATTCAGAAACAAACAAACAGCAACAACAACAACAACAAAAAACCAAACCTGGAGATTCAAGAAGCTGAGTGAATCCCAAATAAGATAAAGCTATTCAAAGATACATCGTGCTTAAACTTATAAAAAGTAAAGTGAAAACTCTTCAAACTAAAAAAAAAAAAAGAACTGTCAGCTGCTAATTCTATACCTATATCTGGCAAAAATATCATTCAGGAATGAAGGGGAAAACTTAGAGTAAGGGGAACTGAGAGAATGTGTTGCTACACCACCTACACTTGGAGAATAACCACAGGAGCCCCGCCGAACAGAAAGAAAGTGATCGGAGAAGAAGGTTCAGAACTACAGAACGAAAGAAGAACAAAGAACTGGAAAATGACAGTAACTAAAATAGACTCCCCTTCTCAACGAATTTCTTAAATCATATTTGAAATTTGAAGGAAAAAAACTGTAAAACCATCTGAAGTGGTATGGTGCTAGATATGTGCAGAGGGACTACTTAAGACAATTATATTTAAAACATGGGGAAGGGAAAGGGGAATCTCAGGACATCACTTTCAGGAGTAGAATATTGCTATTGTGGTAAGTTATAAATGTATATTGTAACGTTAGAGCAACCACTAAGAAAACTGTACAAAACGAGTCACTAAAAAACACCATAACTAAATCAATCCTGAAAACCTTCAAGTAACCCACAAGAAGGCAATAAAAGAGAACAGAAGAACAAGAAACAGAATAAAAGAGTCTAAATATGCCCATTAAAAGAGAGAGAGATTGGTGGAGTGGATTTTAAAAAACCTACAAAACTCACTTCAAACATAATGACATATATAGGTTGAAAGTAGAAGGACAAAAAGTTACATCATACAAGCATTAATTTTCTAAAAAGCAGGACTGACTACATTAATATCAGATAAAGTGGACTTCAGAGCTAAGATAACTACAAGGGGGAGAAATGGCCATTACTTAATGATAAAAGGATTATTCCACTGAGAAGACACAGAAATCCTAAATGTATATGCTCCGAAAAAGAGAACTTCAAAATACATGACACAAAAACCGACTGACCTGAGACAAATTCACAGTTAGATCTGGGGGCTCTCACCAACTGACAGTACCAATTGATATCAAGGACTTAGAAGAACTGAACAATACCATCAACCAGTAAGAGCTAATTGACGTTTATAGAACAGCTTTACCCAACACACATTGTTTTAAAGCATCCATGGGACAGCATCCAAAATAGATTATGTCCTGGGTCATAGACCAAACCTTATTACAAATTTGAAAGAATTGAAATCATACGAAGTATATTCTGTGAACATAATGGAATCAAATTAGAAATTAATGAGAAAGAAAACAGGAAAATCTCTAAATACGTGAATTTACAACATCTACATAATCCATGAATCAAAGAAAAGATCTTAAAGGAAATAAAAGAAATGCATAGGACTGAATGAAAATGAAAATAAACACCACAATTTGTAGTATGCTAAGGCTGTGCTGAGAGGAAAATTTATAGCATTATGTTTCTGTTAGAAAAGAGGAGGGCTTCCCTGGTGGCGCAGTGGTTGAGAGTCCTCCTGCCGATGCGGGGGACGCGGGTTCGTGCCCCGGTCCGGGAGGATCCCACGTGCCGCGGAGCGGCTGGGCCCGTGGGCCATGGCCGCTGAGCCTGCGCGTCCGGAGCCTGCGCTCCGCAGCGGGAGAGGCCACAACACAACAGTGAGAGGCCCGCGTACCGCAAAAAAAAAAAAACAAAAAGAGGAAAGATCTCAAATCAATATTTAAGAACCTTAGGGACCTAGAGAAAGAAGAAAAAAAGGACACAAAACTCTAGTATTAGGAGTGAAACAGGAGCTATCTCTACCGAACTTGCAGTTAGTAAAAGAATGTTAAGGAAATACTACAGGCAACTTTGTGCTCACAAATTTGAGAACTTAGGTTAACTGGACCGAATTCTCAAAAACTACAAAGTACCAAAACTCAACCTTTGTGAAATAAATAAATGTAGCCGTTCTATAGCTATTAGAGAAATGTATTTTAAAATTAAACCCTCCCCCCTCAATCTCCTAGCCTAGAAGATTTTATTAAAGAAATTTACCAAATATTTAAAGAAGAATTAAAACCAATTTTACACAATCTCATCCAGTAAACAGATGAGTAGGAAACACTTCTCAGTTTGTTTTATGAGGCCAGTAAAAGAGCACAAAACAGACACTATTGACCAATATATCTAATGAATATAGATGTAAAAATCCTGAATCCAACACTGGCAAATTGAATCTTGCAGAGTATGAAAAGAATTATACACCATCACCAAGTGGATTTTATTGCAGGTATGCAAGGCTTGTTCAGTATTTGAAAATCAATCCATGTAACCCACCATATCAACAAGCTGAAGAAGAAATCTTTGGAGCATATCCATTGACACAGAGAAAGCATTTGAAAAAATTCCAACACTCATCCATGATAAAAATCCTCAGCAACCTTGTTATAGGGAGTAACTTCTTCAGTTTCATTAACAGCATGTACAAAAAACCTACAGTTAACACTGAACTTAATGGTGAAAGACTCACTGCTCTCCCCTTAAAGTAGGGAGCACAGCTAGCATGTCTGCTCTCCCACTTGTATTTAACATTGTATCTAGTAGTAGTATGATAAGGCAAGAAAAAGGGCATAACAGTTGGAAAGGAAAAATAAAACTGTTCTTATTTTCAGGCATTATTGTCTTCCTGGGAAATCTAAAGAAATTCACCAAAAAGTCCTAGATTAGTGATTCCAGTAAGATTGCAGGATACAAAATCAACACACGAGTCAGTCACTTTTCTACATAGTAACAAGCATGTGGAAACCAGAATTAAAAACACAATATTACTTACAATTGCTCCAAAGAAAATGAAATACTTAGGTATAAATCAAATACGAGGTATATGCTGGAAATTAAAAAATGCTGAGAAGTGAAATAAAGCAAAAAATACCTCTCCTCCAATTGAGAGACTTACTTGTTCATGGATTAGAAAATTCAATGTAGTAAAGATGTTAGTTCTCTTCAGATTAATCTATTGGATTAACACAATTCCCATTAAAAAACTAACAATTTTTTGTATACGTAGACGATCTCATTATAAAATTTGTATGGCATGGCAAAGGACCTAGAATAACGAAAACAATTGTGGAAAAAAAAAAAAAAGGATAAAGTGGAAGGAATCACTCTGTGCAGTGTGGTCTTACTATATAGTGACAGTGATCATGATGGGGTGGCATTGGTGGAGGGACAGACACATACATAGATCAATGGGAAGAAACGGAGGAGCCAGAAATAGACCCACACCAATATGTCCACCTGATTTTTGACAAAGGACCAAAGTGATTCAATGGAGGAAATATGGACTTTACAGTAACTGTAGTGAGAATAATTTAGATATCCATAGGCAAAAAGAACCCACCACCGACAACAACCTTGACTTAAATCTTTTACTTTTTTTTAGAAAGTCAATTTGGACTGTATCACAGATTTAAATGTAAAACTTTAAAACTGTTAGAAAAAAGTCATCAGAGAATACCTTTGGAACCTAATACCAGGGGAAGAGTTCTTTTTTTTTTGTTTTATTTTTTGCTGCGCCACATGCCACGTGGGATTTTAGTTCCCTGACCAGGGATCAAACCTGTGCCCCCTGCATTGGAGGTGTGAAGTCTTAATCACTGGACCACCAGGGAAGTCCCAGGAGAAGAGTTCTTAAACTTGATGATACCAAAAGTATGATCCACAAAAGAAAAAACAAACAAACAAACAAAAAAGATGAATTAGACCTCATCACAATTAAAAACTTTTACAAATAACCACGTTAAGAGTATGAAAAGACAAATTACAGAGATGGAGAAAATATTTGCAAACCACATATCTGACAAATGACTAGAATATATCTAGAATATACTAGGATATATAGAATAAATAAGCTACTCTCGGAACTTGGCATTTAAAAAAAACTGCTATTAGAAAACGTGCAAGAGACATGCATGGACATTTTACCAAAGAGGACGTCAGATGGCAAGCAAGCACGCGCACAGATATTCAGTATCACTAGCTATGAGGGAAATGCAAGTTAAAGCCACAATGAGATAGTCCTACAAACCTGTCAGAATGGCTAAAATAAAAAAACGGTGATAACACCCAATGCTGGTGAGGATGCAGAGAAACTGGATCACTCATACATTTTGCTGGTGGGAATGTGAACTCGTCTAGTCACTGTGGAAAACAGGTTGGGAGTTTCTTCTAGAACTGAAAATACACTTAACTATGTGACGTACCAATTGCACTCTCGGGCATATCCCAGAGAAATGACAGCTATGTTCATACAAAAGCCTATATACGGATGTTCATAGTTGCTTTCTTTGTAATAGCCCCAAACTAGAAACAACCCAGATGTCCTGCAATATGTGAATGGTTAAAAAAAACACAAACAACTGTGCTACCGTAGAATACTGCTCAGTAATAAAAAGCGATCGACCATCGATACATACCACTTGGACGGACTTCTAGAGGATTATGCCTAGTGAAAAGAGCCAGTCTCTAATGGACACGTACTGTAGAATTCCCATTTAAAGAAAACATTCTTTTTTTTTTTTTTTTTTTGGCCACACCATGCAGCATGCGGGATCTTGGTTCCCCGACCAGGGACTGAACTTGTGCCCCCTGCAGTGGAAGTGCAAAATCTTAACCACTGGACCGCCAGGGTGGTCCCTAGATAACAGTCTTGAAAGGACACAGTTGTAGAATTGGAGATGAGATTATCGCTTACCAGGAGTTAGGGAGTGGGGTGGGGAGCAAAGGGATGGTAGGTGATGGTGGAACAGTTTCGCATCTTGGCTGTGATGGTAGTTACACAAAGCTGCTCGTGTGATAAAATTGCAAAGTGTATTTACACACACACACAGATGAGTGCATACCATACTGGTAAAATCTGAATAAGCTCTGTGGATTGTACCGTGTCAGTTTCCTGATTTTGATGTTGTGCTGTGGTTATGCTGAAGATGCCAGCGTTGGGAGAGGCTGGGTGAAGGATGCACAACTTCTGTGAATCTATAATTATTTCAGAATCAAAGTTTTTAAAAAATTAATTAAAAATACAATTAGAATGTGCAAAAATCAAATAATGATCAAGCTTTCAAAGCATAAGCTTCTAAATTTTGGAAAGAGGGTCTTACAGTGATTTGGTAACACTTCTATTGCTCTTCCCTTAAGATGCAGACGACTCTCAGTTGTCTGTTCTGCTCTCACATCTGCCACAAAGGGTGTCTGGTATTTCCAGAGGGAGATAGGGCATGGTTTGGGGTACATTGTGTTCTACCTGAGGGGAAGAATGGGAGGAGAAATAGACCATAAGGAGAGAGAATCCAGAGCTGGAAGCTACTAGAAATGTATTCTGCTGCGTTTTACTAGGACTTAAGGACACGTAGCACAGTAACAGCATGAACTTGCTGCCATCCTTTAAACTCTCCCTTCTGTGTCAATGATCTGCTGCTTTTCTCATCATTCTTAGCAGTAAATCTTGCTAAGAGGATTTACACAAAAAGAACCTCTGGCCGGTAGACTTCCTGGATGAAGAGGAGGCCCGGGGACCACATCCTATGCCGTCACCACCCTTAGGGAGACAGGGACCCCAAGAACAGAGAAGGTAGCTGAGCTGAAGAAACAAAGCAATCTCTGTCCCCTGGCAAGTCAGCCACAGGAAAGGGGCTCCCTGGGGAGTCAGCCCAGGGCAGAGAAGCACATACAAAGCTTTTAATACAAGGGCCACCTGGCTGTCCAGCTCACTGCAGGGGACAGCCCCCGGGGTGGGCCCACAGGAGCAGTCGGCCTGTGCATTCCTGCAGTCCTTTTTCTCCGTCCACGTACGTACTCTTTCAGAATCGGGAACTCCTTGTGGGCACACAGTGTACGCTCCACAGCACACCACACACTTCTGGACACGCAGGAGGTGCTTATACAGGGCCCAAGTGTGTTCAAGAGCACCCCACCCCAAGATGCCCAGACACATACATTGTGATATCAAGTACCCCTCACCCCTGGTTCAGGGTCCTCGGAGACAGGGACTGAGCTGTGGTAGGTCAGCACACACCCCTGCCTGTTCTTTGGGCCATGCCCGGCGCTGGAGCGGAGTGGGCTTCTGACCTCCAGGGCCACACACGTGTTCCCCTCCTGGACTTTTCCCTTCCACTCTCAGGAGATACTTCCCAAGGCAGAGCAGAAAATCAGCCTAAGTACTTAGTATTGATAAACTCCTTTCGCCTTGATATTGCATTACAAATTTTAAACTTCACATGACTCTGTGGGAAAAGGAAGAAGTAACATGTAATATTCAATTTCACACTTGGGAAACAAACAGTGAGGTTAAGTAACTTTTGCAAGGCCAGATAGCATATCTGTGTTAGGAAGGAATTTGTGACTATATAATTCCGTTCTCAGACCTTTCTCAAGTAAAAAGCTTCCACACTCAAGATTTAGCTTTGTCCCTATTGAGTACTAAATTAAGAATTCAACATGAGAGTAAATAAAACCAAATAAATAAGTTGCCTCTGTGTACCAAGATGTAGACGTAAATTCAGATGATTACTATAGAACTCAGAGAGCGCTTTCCTAAAATATTCGAATAAACAGTTTTTACATCTTAAATACAAGCTTTTGAAAAATATATTTTTCAAAATATATTTTGCATCGTAAATCCTTGTTGCTTATCTATTTTATATATAGTAGTGTATAGCTGTTAATCCCATACTCCTAACGAACCGTAAGTTTGTTTTCTATGTCTGTGAGTCTGTTTCTGTTTTGTAAAATCAATTCACTGGTATTATTTTTTTAGGTTCCACATATAAGAGATGTCCTACAATATTTGTCTTTTCTGTCTGACTTCACTTGGTATGATAATCTCTAGGTCCATCCATGTTGCTGCAGATGGCATTATTTCATTCTTTTTTACGGCTGAATGATATTCCACTGTGTATGACATCTTCTTTATTCATCTGCCGATGGACACTTAGGTTGCGTCCATGTCTCGGCTATTATGAATCGTGCTGCTATGAATGTTGGGGTACATGTATCTTTTTGAATTAGAGTTTTCATCCTTTCTGGATATACACCCCGGAGTGGGAATCCTGGATCATATGGTAGCTCTATTTTTAGCTTGTAAAGGAACCTCCATACTGTTTTCCATAGTGGCTGCACCAATTTACATCCCTACCAACAGTGCAGGAGGGTTCCCTTTTCTCCACACCGTCTCCAGCATTTTTATCTGTAGACTTTTCTATGATGGCCATTTGGTTTTGATTTGCATTGAGGGAAAACTTTTTATGTGGCTGTGTTTATACCTTCTGAGGGTCCTAATAGTGCACTGTGTAAGACGAAGCTAGGGTAACAAACAGACTCAAACACAACAGAAGTGGTTTTCATTCCCAGAAGAGCCCAGGATGGGTGCTCCTGAGCTCCTGATCCTGGAATTGCTGTCTTCCTTTGGGGATTCAGAGACACAGGCTTTCGCTTTCCTGTCATCCTGTCGTCCACCACTGCTCTGCATCTGGTCGGAAGGAAGAAAGAGCAAAAGGAGGATACATACCTCGCCAGCCAGAGCCTGGCCTGGAAGTAGCACACGTCATTCCTAACAGAGTCCCGCTGAGGGAGCTTGGGGCCAGGCCACACCTGCAGAGGGGTGGGGGATACAGTTCTGGCC
>RJWK010011252.1:0-12555 GCA_004363435.1 Platanista minor | reverse complement strand
AGAGAGTTGAATCCGTTTTCACTTAATACAGGAATTAATTTTTCTGATTACGATTTAGTTAAGCAAGAAAAATTTCTGAGCATTCTGAAAACTACAAGAAAATCTACCCTTAGTCTGACTGGAGAGGTGAACGAACGCAGGGTTTAAGGAAGAGAGTCTTTCAGGCATTACTTCGAGGAATTTCGCAAACTGAGATTCAGAGTGTGTATGCCTGGGCCTTGAACAAGAAGGAACTGGCTATCTCAAGTCTCAAGGCCTTATTATATGACGGAGGGCTGGGGAAGGTCCATACATGTACTTTCTGTTAAGTAACTCTACGTTCTTTCCTCCTTGAAATCCAAAGATGACTTAGGTTTTGACAAATTCTGTGTTTAAAAGAATAAAGAAAGTTTCCTAATCACAGTTACAGAAGAAGGTGTAATAAAAGATCCCCTTAAGAGAATATTCATACTGTCATTAAAATTACTGTTATTTCAGAAACTTTAGCTCATCCTTTGCTATTCTTTTGCTGTCTACTTTATAATACAAACCATACGTAGAGAGACAGGAGCCCCAAGAGAGGAGAGGATACCCACACCAAAGAAATAATCAAAGCAGTCTCTGTCCCCGGGGACTCAGCCGTCTGCAGTCAGACTTCACAGTTGCCCAAAGCCAAGGCCATTAGAGGGAAGAAAATTGCCCGTACCGCTGTGAGAGCGTACTGTCTTCTCCCCCTCTGCAGGCATGGTCATGAATGACATCTGATTTGAAACCACAGTTTACTACTCTGATAAAGTTTCTAAGATTACGGCAGTCTGAATTCAGTTGTGTTGAACAGTCAATTGATTCTGGGCTAAAACATGCTTACATTACAAAATAATGGCTGGTGGGCTTCCCTGGTGGCGCAGTGGTTGAGAGTCCGCCTGCCGATGCAGGGGACACGGGTTCGTGCCCCGGTCGAGGAAGATCCCACATGCCGCGGAGTGGCTGGGCCCCTGAGCCGTGGCCGCTGAGCCTGCGCATCCGGAGCCTGTGCTCTGCAATGGGAGAGGCCCGCGTACCGCAAGAAAAAAAAAAAAAAAAAAAGGCTGGTTTGAGAAAAATATGTATTTGTATTCAGGCACCGGTATCTCAGAGCAAGAGGGACACTATTAAAATTCTTCAGGGGAAAATAACTTGCAGATTTGCTAAGTATACTTGAAGTCACATCACCTTACGTTTGCCTGATGCTTGGTCCTCCCAGAATCCCAGTGAGATGAGGGGAGCAGGAATTCCCACTTCGTAGAGAAAGCGTCTCCAGATCGGAGAAGTCCTTGCCGAAGAGAGTTTTAGCCTAGTGCTAGAACCCAGTTTGTAAGAATCTTCACACTACTCCAGGCAGAATATGATAGCCGCTGAGTTGACAGATACTTTCTTTTTAAAGAGTGGATATAGGGGCTTCCCTGGTGGCGCAGTGGTTGAGAGTCCGCCTGCCGGTGCGATGCAGGGGACATGGGTTCGTGCCCCGGTCCGGGAGGATCCCACATGCCGCGGAGCGGCTGGGCCCGTGAGCCATGGCCGCTGAGCCTGCGCGTCCGGAGCCTGTGCTCCGCAACGGGAGAGGCCACAGCGGTGAGAGGCCCGCGTACCACACACACACAAAAAATAAATACGTAAATACATAAATACATAAATAAATAAAAGAGTGGATTTAGAGGCATGCTTACTAAAATCCATTAACTCTGACCAGCATGAAGAACAAAGTTAATGCTTTTGGATATTTAGATAGATGATACATGCAAACAATGAAATCGGGAGCAGTAACTCAGCTGTAGATATTTCTCACTTATAGGAAATTAATTTTTTGTAGCCTTAATGGCGAGTTTTGAGGCCCAACTGTCATCCCTTTACGTGTTTCCCTTTAAGGGAGTAAATGAATTCTTTGTCTTAGTAAGAGCTTTCTAAAATACTTGATTTGCCATTTGGTTTTATCCATTGCAATGCAATTGTTTCTGAATTTATTCTTTGTCATTGAGTCTGCTCCAAGATTACAAATCAATTTTTTTTAAATCTAAACCTTTAATGCTTCAAAAACTTTAAAATGTGGATAGTGGGGCACATCAAACTCTGGGTTCTCTCACATAGTCAGGAGCTGGGGGAAATCACAGCTCACGACAGCAGATTTCAGCAGTGACCGCAGAGCCAGCTGACCTTCTGGTTTCCACTTTTCTAGTAAATTTTCTACTACCAGCTCAACTCTTCCCTTTACTCAGTCCACTGTGTAGTCTGTAGGGGTGTAAATCCCACCAAAAGGTTTTTGCTCACCCGCTTTGCTAGATATATTGGAAAGAAACAGCATTTATACATGCTAACCAAACTGTACTTGCCTGTCTCCGTGATAAACAGATCATGAATAAAGTAGGTCTCTGAGAATGTACCTTTCAGTCTTTACAGGCATGACATGCTTGTGACAAGAAAGCAAGCTTGCGGTTAGAGAGACAACAATGTTTCCCTCTATTAAAAGGAATTAATTTTTAAAATTTCACTTGCACCATAAGTCGGCATTGGAAGGAGTGTCCCTCACTGATTGTTTACATGGCAGAGGAGCAACTTACTTTTAGTTTTAAAAGCAACCTTGTTGCCATATTGATTTAATCAGGGTTCTGTTTGTTTGTGTCTGCTGATCTAATGTGTAATCAGAATCCCTAAGTAGGAAGTGGTTTCATTCCATTGCTCTCTATTCTGGAAGGAAAGTGTGATGTTGGATTCACCACTAATATTTGCCAGGCACCATCATCACCAGGCACCATTATTTCTGTGCTCTCCTGAGACTGGTTCTGCCCTACCCATCCTTGTCTTTTTGCCAAGGACAACAGTTAAAACATGGCTCATCAAGAATAAAATGCATTAACTGAAGTCCATGCTTTATTCACATTTCCTTAGTTTTACTTAGTCTCTTTTCTGTCCCAGGACCTCACCCGGGGTCCCACATCACCTTAGTCACCACGCATGTCTCCTTTAGGCTTCTGCAGAGTCTGCGACAGTTTCTTAGAGTTTCCTTGTTTGTGATGACCTTGGCAGTTTTGAGGGCGAGTGCTGGTAAATATTTTGTAGATTTTCCTTCAATTTGGGTTTTCCTGATATTTTTCTCATCGTTAAACGAGGGTTAGGATTCTTGGGGAGGAGGAGTGCAGAGGTAAAATGCCATTCTCATCACAGCATATATGGGGTACTCGCTATCAACATGATCTGTCGCTGTTGGTATTGACCCGTTCGCCTGGCTGCGGTGTGTTTTCAGGTTTCTCCGCTGGAAAGTTAGTCTTTTCTCCCCTTTCCGTACTACGTCTATTTTACTTCTGCCTATACCGCAAAGCCTGCCTCAGGATTCACCTCCTCCTAGATACCTTCCCTTGAATCTCACCAGTCTTGTGGATTATCAGACCATAGGCTTACTATTTGAGAGAAGACTTATTTGTTGAGAACTGCACTAGGAAGGCAGGTGAGAAGTGCTCACCACCTCTTAGCTGAGCGACCCAACTACAATTCCATAACATATCAAAATTATAGTTTGTCTTTTATACATGGGTAAAACCTCAGAACTCCCCTAAGAATTGCTTTGTGGTCAACAGTGGAGAAGGGTCTGGTGACACTGAGGTGAGGAGCAAGGAAACCACATAGTCATGAGTTAACAAACTCCAATGGCTGTTTCTAAGAGTGAAAATACATACTTGAGAGGAAGACAGTGTTTCCAGAAAAATATCCTGGATCTGTCATTTTGCTGGGATTTTAGCCTGCCTTTGCCAGCTGGCAGGATACATGAAGGTAGCTCTGTCTGCCATAAAGTTTGACTTCCCTGGAATCCCTCTCCTCACAACTCTAAGCTGTTAATTATTCTTAACCTCTGGTGTTTACTCTTATTTTATCTGAAAAATTTCCCCCGTATTAACCTGCGGTCAGAGACCATGTATTTTACGCCTTCTGTAACTTCCAAGCTTTAGCACAGGGCTGAGCTCTCTCGTATGTGTTCCTAAAGCTCTCTCTTCTTTCTCCACCATGTGTCATATTGTATTATCCTTAGTTCTCCCTGTGCATGAAGGACTGAGTGTTCTTGATCCCTTGAACCCGCAAAGCAGGCATTCTAAACAGAAACAAAAATCCTTATAACTCATAGAAGAAATTCAGTATAAAACAACCACAAGCTCCCACTGAAGTGAGTACCACTCAGTAATTAGTGTCAGAAAGATACAAAGACAATTTTGATTTAAAAATTATGAAGGAGGGCGTCCCTGGTGGCGCAGCGGTCGAGAGCCCGCCTGCCGATGCAGGGGACGCGGGTTCTTGCCCCGGTCCGGGAAGATCCCACGTGCCGCGGAGCGGCTGGGCCCGTGAGCCACGGCCGCTGAGCCTGCGCGTCCGGAGCCCGTGCTCCGCAACGGGAGGGGCCGCGACGGCGAGAGGCCCGCGTACCGCAAAACAAAAATAATAATAGTAAAATAAATAAGTAAATGAATAAATAAATAAAAATAAAAATTATGAAAGGAAATGACTTGAGGGAGAATATAGGGTGCCACTGGACCTCTTGACCTCGGCCTTTGGGATTAGCTGCTGACAGCATGGATCCCGCTTGACAACTCAATTTAGCCTCTGTTGGCATCACTCTCCTTGCCTGGGTGGTGTTTGTGCTTATTTTAACATGACATCACACTACTTTGGGTATTAATGAAAGTTTGGTTGTAAGGTCCAATGAAATTAAGTGTTTTTTATCTTAGTAAATCATTTGCTATTTCGTTTTCAATTTTGAAGCAAAATTAACATTTATACATTCAGGTGTAAAATTGTTCATTGACCCAAATGAAAACAGACTTTCACAAAGGAACAGTTTAATGGCTTGACATTGGAAGTGTTCACTCTAGCACTGCCTTCAGATGCTCACAATAGCCTTGATTAGTGGTTCCAGGGTCGGGGGAGGAGTGTATCCCTTGGGAGACGCTTGACAATGTCTGAGGACAATGTCTGTGACATGGTTGTCACAACTGGGTGGAGGGGTGCTACTGATATCTTGTGGGTGAAGCCAGGGATGCTGCTAAACACCCAGCAGTGCACAGATGCCCCCACTCCCCCAGCAAAGAGCTGTCTTACCCACAGCGTCAGCAGTGCCAGGGTGAGAAACTCACATGACTGACTGTGCCGTCTCCAGTTCTTGTCTGGGGCACGCCTCCCTAGGCCCTGAGACGTATTGTGTGTTTGGTTTGGTCCGAAAGGTGTTAAATAACCCTAGATCCACCTAAGAATGAGCCTTCTAGAATGTTCTAGAATGACTTCTAGAACAGTGGTTTCCACTCAGCCTGTTTAAATATGAAGACCTTTTTAATGACCAGAGCTTTCAAGGAGTCTCACATAATTGTCGACCCATTATTATTCAGTAATGGAGAAAACGTATCATAGTGCTAGCACACACATTCACACTCACAAAGTGGCTGTAGGTTAGTGAGATATTTACAGTAACTTCTGTCTTGGCAACACGACATTTGAAAAACAATTATACCTGTGTGTCTGTGTGAGACCCATTATTTGTTCAGTCTCCAGCTAGTGCTTGGGTGCATATGGATTTGATGGCCCCTGGAAGGAAACCTTTGTCCTCATAGGGGGAAAATGGCCCACAACCTGGGGAACCATCGTTAATGAGTATTCCTTTGAGACAGAGACGACTTGGAGAATCCTTACATTTGGAGCTGAACAAACGGTCAGTCTAGGACAGAGGAGGAGTGTCTTAGCCCCACATACAGTGACCGCTCATTAACTGTCTGCTAATGATGGGGGCGCTCTGCTGTACTTTTCATGCCTTATCACCTGTCATTAAAGGACTCTGACAGCTGAGGCGCCAGGCTGCTTTCTCTAGCCCTAGTGAGGGTAGGAGCCCTGGAATGAAGCCAGTGGATAGAAGAGACTGTTGCCAAGAAACTGAATCTTCTGGGACTGTCTGTGTCCCCTTTTTCGAAGAGCAGATTGTGCAATCACAGGAGGGTAGAACCTGGAGTTAACAGAGATGTGAAGGGGACAATTCTAAGAAGGCAGCGAGAGGACTGGTGCCAGTGCGAAGAGCCCCTCCAAAGAGTGGGTGTGCTGGCATCAGGTCTGAGAGGATGAGGTGACAAATGTCCTTTTGCTCTGGGAAGGAAGCCAAAGACATGCCAGAGTTGTGGCTTGGGTTCCAGATCTCAGATCCCCTTTTCTTACTCACAAAATTAAGGTCCACATTCCTTCCAGGAGACTAGCTAAAGCAAACAGATCAAGAGTCGGCCCGTTGGAAGAGCCTCAGATGTAGTAAGAGGGCGGAGGAGAGGGAGAGGACGTATAATCAGCTATTTTGGCAGCTGTACCGTACCAAACTCTGGCCTTGAAGATTTTGTTTTGTCTCCCAAACTAGAGGCCTTTTCATGGCTGCCATCAGTCTTTGAAATACAGCATCAGGCTTAAGGTCTTAGATGAACCTCAGGACAGGTTTTATTGTGATGACTTTTGTTCTCAGTTCATATTCTCTACATTTCCATCGTGTAGTGTGTCAGTTAGCTGTTGCTGTGTAACAAACCACCCCCAGACTTAGCAGTTTCAAAGAGTAACTTTTTATTATTTCTCACAAGTCTGTGGATTGGCTAGGTGGTTCTGCTGATCTGGGCTCGCTTATGCATCCATGGCCGCGGAGGGGGGATGACTGAGAGCGGCTGGTCAGGGGTGGCCTCAGACAGGGGCCTCATTTCTCTCCCACATGTCACCAGCATCCTTCTGTAAGGCTCAAGGGGCACATTTTCCTAGCAGTGTGTCCAGGAGAGAAAGAAATTCACAAGTGCTTTTTCAAGCTGCTGCTGGTATTATGTTTCCTATGGAACCACTGTCAAGCAGGTCACACAGCCAGGCTCGGAGTCAACGTGGGAGGATGTTACTCCAGAAAGTGGATACAGGCAGGTGGATATGGGACTAGTGATGCCATCACTCTTCCCGAACTGGTGACATACAAGTAAGTCAGTTGATAGGTACCAGGTGTCAGAATGACTTTTCTCCTGCATATTCTTTTATGTTTGGTGTTGCTGCTTTGGAGCTAAACATGTCATGTATTTTAATCTACTTTGTGGTGGAGGTCCACCTCGGCAGGCATCTTGACTAGGCGGTTTAAGTAGATAATTTTTCTATCTCTGAGTCATTCTGTCAGCTACACGATGATGATAAGAAACCCCAGGAATACAAATACCACTCTAACAGGGCGTGTTCAGAGGAACTAAATAAAAGAAGTGTGTAGATTTAAGAAGAAACAGAATGGAATCCCCATGGAGAAAAACTTCCTGGTAATTTTATTTTTAAGATAAAATGATGAAGGAAGACGTGTTTGTTAGCTGTGACTACACAAAGCTCCAGTTGGCCCTTCTTTTTCTTTTTGGAGTAGATGGTGCAGAATAGTGAAGTACGACACTCCAGCCATGTGTGAGTTTTGTCAGTAGGGCATGTAACTGCTGGATTTCGAATGGTTATGATCAAATGAATATAGGAATATTTATAAACATATATGAATAATAAGAATACGTTTTTGCACTTTGTCAGGAGAGAGCTGCCATATTATTTGGAGCTTATTTAGATAGAATAAAGTGGAACTTTCTCAAATTCCAAGAAAAGATAGGGAAGATTTTTCTAAAACTTTGTACACTAAGTTTTTGCTTTATACAGCTTGTATTTACAGCACTGCCATCGGTCTTCTCTCAATCTTAACTATTTCTATTCATATATTTCCTTTTGTTCAGTGCTCATAATTATACTTTTGCTTTCTTTTTGGTAATACATTTCTCTGCTTTCTCCATGTGACACATTCAGAGAGACTAAGTGGCAAACACTAATTAATCTTTGCAATGTGTCTTTTTATTTGATTGAGGCACAAAGTGTCTAGGAACACCCTCAGTGACATGGAATCTAGTGGCAGACGGGATGGGAAACCTTCAATTCAGGCTCCATAGCTGCTGCACTAAGCATAAGGCAGTGCTCATGAGGCAGTTCAAAGTTTACATTTTACTGGAATGTAGATGTGGGAATTGGTGCACCTCCACATGATATCCACCTTTTCTTAAAATGTCCTTTCTTACTTGCGTGGGGAATGAGTTTATCTCCACCGGAAGTTTTCCTAGAGTCTAGGGAGGGAACCAGTTTCTAGCAAGTAATCTCAGGGGTTCCAGGCTTGCATTTTGGTCATTTGTCTGCACATTGGCAAGTGAATCCATCCCTTGAGCTCTGTGTTTTTTCCCCAATTAATAAAACAGACATTAGGCAGTTCAGTGATAAGCATAAAAGAGTTTGACAGATTTCTTGAAAAGGGGGCTTATATGACTAGGACCAAACAGCTCCCTATGTAATGTGTTGGGTCTTTAAGGGATATGCTAATTTATCACCTTGTGTCTTTCAGTAGGCCACTTGAATCAAATTCAGTTTCCAGGAAGATACTTCCCTGGAAGAACTTTAAGAGGTTGACATGAAAATAGTTAACTACCTTGGGAAGACATCTAAATGGGTGCAGTTAGACAGCCATCGTAAATTATAGTATTTCATTCAGGGGAGGCTATCTTATGAGTTATTTTTCATGATTGATACATAGAAACTACAAGTAGTAGAAGCACCCTCTTTGCTTTGATTCGATTCACTGGGTCTTCCCCCCAGAGCTGGAGGGTCTCAGTTTCCCTGCTCTGGTGGTCAGAGCGCTGAACGGTGAGTGACTGCGATGGCAGGCCTTCCTGGGTGCCTTCTCTAGCTCCTCCCCCTTTAATTTGCTTAAGACCTGTGCTCACCTCTACCGGTGAGTTCCAAAAGCTGCATCTGTCTCCTGTGCCTCTCAGCCCCTAGTACAGCAACTGGCAGTGAGGTGACCAGTCCATACGGTACTTGGACAGGAAGGAACAAAGGAAGGCATAGTGGGGGACAGGAAGGAATGAAGGAAGGCATAGTGGGGACTGGAGGTGACTTCTCTCTGCGGCATTTCAAAGGCCTGTGATATTCCTAGCCTTCCCTGTGAGAGGTTTGTTCCATCCGATTCTCACAACCTGTAGTGACTGTTCTCAGGACAGACGTCTCTCAAATCTGAATGCACGTCGGAATCACTCAGGGCACTTGTTCTGGAGTCCCAGCCCTGAGCTACTGACTCAGGATCTCCAAGGAGTAGCCCCCCAAATTTTCTTTTCTAAAGGTCCCAAGACGTTTCCAATAAAACTGCCTTGAGAATCAATGCCGGGAACTGTGGGTCCAGACCTGCTACCAGCCTTGGGTGTGCCCTTACTGAAAGCTCCTTCCTCTTGCCCAGGTTCCCAGTAAGATGAAGGTTCCTACGACCCATTCCATCTTCTTCATGGAAAGTACCTGGAATTAAGGGGCAGTAGCTCTCTTCATCACCTATACTATCGTGCTGGTATTTAGCTATAGTTGTTTTTAAATTTAGTTGTATCATTGGACACTCTACTGCTCCTGGAGGCCTTAATGTTTAACTGGTGCACTGTAATCAACAGAGGGAGGATACCCACATTCTGTGACCTGTGCACGAATGACATAAACCTTGGCATAACTAGATCAAAGGAATGTGAAGGTTCTCTCTACACAAATCAGCATGAGGAAATGCATCTATCCACATTAATCACAGGTCATGAAATCTGTATTCAGACTTTGACTCACCTAGATGATGTTAAAGGTGGTAACTCGAATAGACATACATTTTAGAATTTGTCTATAAGCAGGTTTCCCCTTAAGTATTAAGTCAGTAATTTGGTAAGAGGGCTAAACATTTCAGCTAAAGATATTATCTGAGATTAGTTACCATGTGCAGCTTAAATAATGTTTCCCTTCCAAAACTTGATCAAATGAAATAGCCATTAATTAAACAGCACTTCCTTTCCGGTTGGAGGAAGTGAACGTAAATAGCAAAGGCTGGAGGCCAAAGTGTTTTTGAGATGTATGGGGTATTTGTTACGAGTGTGGCTGAGGTATATCGAAGCCACTTCATCTCCTACTGCATAGTTTTTTAGTTGAATAGCCTCTCGCTTAAAAACAAATTATAATAGCTTTAGGATCAGCTTTATTTGGCGGGGTTGGTGGGGGGGGGCAATATTTCCCATGCCCCGTATTCTTTGTTTTCTGAGTTCAGCATATAGCAAGCTCTTGCCAGAATTATGAAGTAAGCCGTGTGTCTTTAGTGACTGTGTCCCTCATTCTCCATGTTTTTTGTGCGCACGCTGGCTAGGGCTCCGGCAGTTGCGTGACAACCACTCTCAAGCTGGTTTAAGCCCAATGGAGACTTTGTAATTAGACTGTTGAGGTATCTTTGGAGTCATAGGGCAGGAGTCCAGCTGGGGCTCAGGAGGGCTTGGAATCAGAAACCTCCAGATTTTTCTCTCTTTTCTCTTTGCATCTCTTTATAAATTTGCTTCATTCATTTCTTTCAGTCAGTATCGGCTTTTGTTTCTTTTTCACTTATTTTTTAAATTGTGGTAAAAACCACATAACATAAAATTTACCGTCTTAACTATTTTTAAGTGTACAGTTCACATTGTAGTGTATCCAGTCTCCAGAACTGTTCTGTCTTGCAAAACTGGAACTTAGTACCTGTTAAACAACTGCCTGTTTCCCCATCCCATCAGCCCCTGGCACCCACCATTGTACTTTCTGTCTCAATGAATGTGATGCTGTAGGTGCCTCATATAAGTGGAATCCTACAGTATTTGTCTTTTTGTGACTGGCTTATTTCACTTGCCTTGATATTCTAAAGTTTCATCCATGTAATAGCACGTGTCATAGTTTCCTTCCTTTTTAAGGATGAATAATATCCCATTGTATGCCTATACTACATTTTGTTTATTCGTCAGTCAGTGGATACTTGGGTTGCTTCCACCTTTGGGCTACTGTGAATAATGCTGCTATGGACATGAATGTACAAATATTTCTTCAAGACCTTGCTTTCAGTTTTTGGGGGATATGTACCCATATGTTTGGGTCATATGATAATTCAATTTTTAATTTTTGGGGAGTTGCCATACTGCTTTCCATAATGGCCACACCATTTTACATTCCCATCAACAGTGTACAGGGTTCCAATTTCTTCACATCACCACAACACTTGTTATTTTCTCTTTTTTTGATAGCAGCCATTCTCCTGGGAGTGAAGCGATCTCATTGTGGTTTTGATTTGCACTTCCCTAATGATTAGTGATGCTGAGCATCTTTTCATATGTTGTTGGCCATTTGTATATCTTCTTTGGAGAAATGTCTGTTCAAATCCTTTGCCCATTTTTAAATTGGGTTATTTGATTTTTTGTTGTTGTTGAGTTCTTTATATATTCTGAATATTAGCCCCTTATCAAATACAGATTTGCAAATATTTTTCCCATTCTGTGGGTTGCCTTTTGACCCTATTCGTTGTGTCCTTTGGTGCACAGAGATTTTTAATTTTGATGTAGGCCAGTTTATCTATTTTCGCCTGTGCTTCTTGTGTCACATACAAGAAATAATGACTAAATCCAATTTTATGAGGCATTTCTTCTACTTCTTCTAAGATTTTTACAGTTTTAGGTCTTACAATTAGGTCTTAGATCCATTCTGAGTTATTTTTTTAATGCGATATAAGGAAAGGGTCCAACTTCATTCTTTTGCATGTGGATATCTGGTGTTCCCAACATGATTTGTTGAAAAGACTGTCCTTTCCCTATTGAATGGTCTTGGCACCCTTATCAAAAGTCAGTTGATTACAAATGCAAGGATTTATTTCTGGGCCCTCTATTATATTCCATTGGTATATATATATATATGTCTGTCTTTATGCCAGTACCAAATTGTTTTGATTATTGCAGTTTTGTAATAAATTTTGAAATCAGGAAGTGTGAGACCTCCAACTTTGTTCTTTCTTTTCAAGATTGTTTTCACTATTTGGGGTGCAGTGAGATTCCATCTGCATTTTAAGATGGATTTCTCTATTTCTGCAGAAACAGCACGGGGAATTTTATAGTGATTGCATTAAATCTGTAGATCACTTTGGGTAGTATTGACATTTGTAATAATAAGTCCTCCAATCCATGAACATGGAATATCTTTCCATTTATTTGTGTATTCTTTCATTTCTTTTAGCAGTATTTTGTAGTTTTCAGTGAAGAAGTCTTTCACCTCCTTGGTTAAGTTTACTCCTAAGTATTTTATTCTTTTTTGATTCTTTTTTTTTTTTTTTTTAACATCTTTATTGGAGTACAATTGCTTTGCAATGGTGTTAGTTTCTGCTTTATAACAAAGTGAATCAATTATACATATACGTATGTTCCCATATCTCCTCCCTCTTGCGTCTCCTTCCTTCCCACCCTCCCCATCCCACCCATCCAGGTGATCACAAAGCACTGAGCTGATCTCCCTGTGCTATGCGGCTGTTTCCCACTAGCTATCTGTTTTACGTTTGGTAGTGTACGTATGTCCATGCCACTCTCTCACTTTATCACAGCTTACCCTTCCCCCTCCCCATATCCTCAAGTCCATTCTCTAGTAGATCTGTGTCTTTATTCCTGTCCTGCCCCCAGGCCCTTCACGACACTTCTTTTT